>MU187271.1:0-35892 GCA_016904865.1 Pissodes strobi | reverse complement strand
AGGGTCTACAAGAAATATAATGTTTAACATTAACAATTCATTTTATTGCAGATTTTGGCGCCCGAAAACTTTATCAAGGTTAGCATTTGCTGCTGGGAACATTATTTCACATAGTAATGTCGATTCCAAGAACTCAGTACATTGTGACAGAAGCACTCTGAAAAACAGTCGACCTGATTTTCTTTATTTCATATATTTTGATTCACTCTGGAATCGATAAGGACACCCAGAATCTAATCCGAGAGTCATTCATCCTATTATCGGTCTCTGTTTGAAATATTTTACTCTTAGTTTTACTTTCATACAGTAACCAGCTTGGTTGATATAAACCAATTTTAAGCCATTGGAAGAATACCGTTAAGTGCCTGCTCTGCATACTCCCCTCTTCCAACTCTAGTTCCAAAAGTTGCATCATCGGCATGCAATACATTTAAATTGACTAATTTCAAATATTCCTACCAGGTCATTAATATACACTAACAAAAGAAAAGACACGTAAGGCCATCAATATCTAATGGCCTACTCTTGCCAACGCTAAAACTTATCATGTGTTAGCGCGCCGACAAGTATGGCCGCAACAGTTCCAGAGCCTTACTTGTACTGTAAAACTACAGCTTGTCAATTAAAGCACGTATGTCAAAGCAGTCAAATGCAGCACTCAAATCGGGAAAAACAACTAGAAAGGTCTGCTTCCATAAGGTGCTTAGCGGGTTTTAAAATTGCGTCAGTCCCAGTAGGACCCTTGAAGCCGTACTGACTAGATATTATGCCTTCCAGGCAATACCAATTGATCGAATATTAATGCGTCGATTATTTTTGAAAAAATTGATAAGTCGTATACGACTCTTTTGAACATTGAACATATTAACTTAGCTAGTTTTAAAGCCCGAGGAAAATGCTCACACTCAAAACAAGAATTTGCGATATTAACCAAACAGTTAACGAATATTGTGTTTTATTTATTATTGGTTATTTTACGTGCCACCGGTGTTATGCCAATTTAATCTCATGGAGTATCTATACATTTCGATCACACGTAGATATTAGTGGAAACCAACGATTTTCAATCGGACTGTGATGACATTTATTGATGAATAGCAAATTTTTATTAATACAATTAGAATGGCTACATCTAGATAAACAATAATATTCTCTTAAGTTATTTTAATCTTAAGATGCCTAAGTACCCATCTAAATAGGTGCACATGTATTAACAGTAAGAAGCCACTAAGTGAATTATCGTGTTCGAATTCACAAGTCCGGTCCTGTATAAACCATGCTTAGGGACATTTACCAACTTTTTTTTCGGAAATACCTGCACACAAATTTATTATCTGGTATATAAAGCCAGAATAGTAAAACCTTTTACAATTCCGGGACAATTCTAGCATTATTCTTTTATTTCTTCGACAGTGCTACAAAGGCAATTGTAAACGAGTATTTATTTAAGCTAAATTCTGTTAAAAACGTAACAAGAAAGTAGTAAATTATTTTGTTTATGATTCTGATATAAGACATATTCTGGTGTTTGATCAACTCTGATAGAAACTGCAGAACATCAATTTTTTCTTCAGCTTCAAAATATTTATTATCTGAGGTTAAATGCAATTCTTATAGAGCACAATGAGCACATACAAACTAATTTAATATTAATAATAATTGACAATGAATTAAAATCAATATAAAGTATCATACTCTGTTAGAGAATAGCAAGTGCTCACAAACTTTTCCAAGTAAGCTTCTGCCACTTCAATGTTGAATCTTTTATCATAGATAATTTATCGCAGTCAAGGTGATGATAGTGAAATAATGTTTGCTGTTATGACATTGATTTTTTTATTACAGTTAAATAGGAAATCAAAATAGATGCCACATATGCTGCTATTTCCTTTTTAAATTTTCTCAACACTACTTAACATTTTTTTGCTCCTTCCGGATATCCTGTTACGCTTAAGAAGAATGACGACGTCTATTGCGAGAAGACTTAATGAATATATGTCACATTTACCAAACAGTATAGGTCTTGAGATGAACGGCTTGCTTTGTATAATAAAGTTTTACTGTCACGATCTGTCAAACGTGACGCCATGTCTTGGATGGCATGCAGGTAATGTAACTCAGATTCGGAATCGATCTACGTCAGATCAGAAAAGATGATAAACAAGGCAGTTTAGTTAAAAACAATAACAATGTTTATTGGTCAAAGGCTTGATAAATTTAAACTGTGCCCGATTACTAAGGTGCGCTTATTTTTCGATTGAAGTGTACTTTTGAACTTTTTATAGGGTTTTGGCACCTGTTTTATTATATAGCTTTTGTGAGAGGTTTGTTGGGTTTTATTTATGGTTAGCTTTGACTTAATTACACCCAGAATTTGCACTTCAAGTAGTCACATACTTGACAGATTCCACTTTGAAATTTCATTTCTTAGAACTGTGCATCCTGATAATTTAATAAC
Source organism: Pissodes strobi (assembly GCA_016904865.1). NCBI lineage: Eukaryota > Metazoa > Arthropoda > Insecta > Coleoptera > Curculionidae > Pissodes > Pissodes strobi. The sequence goes on along the minus strand of MU187271.1, from coordinate 33,434 downwards.
CAAGGCATGGAAGGAGTAAGAAAGCACACGTATCTCGGAACTACAATAAAGGAATGGGGCTACTCCCTAAAGATTAAATGCCACATTAAGAAGGCTAGAACCGCCTTGGTAAGGATGACCGAGCTATTATTGTTGGCAACCAAAATTAGATTGCTATGTATTTTCGGTACTTCTGTACGGAATTGAATCATAGACCTTGACAGAGGCTTCTCGCAGCAAAATTGTAGCGTTTGAGATGTGGTTGTGCTGAGAAGAGAAAGAAAGAGATGGAACTAAATGTGACAACAAAAATTCGAAAGGTCGGATATTTTGGGTAACATTTTGAGGTACGTACAAACATATGAAGTGTTGCAATGAATACTGCAAGGAAATATAGACAGAAGAAAAGGAGAAGACATCGTGGCTGAAAAACTTAAGGCCATGATTTGACACAAAGATACTGGGTTTGTTCCGAGCTGCAGTGAATAGGGTTAGGATCGCCATGATGATAGCTAACATCGGAAATGGATAGGTACTACAAGAAAAAGAATCTGGATTTTGAACGAATTAAATAGGTGCATCAAAAGTACAAAGCAAATGATGGTTAAATTAAAATGTATCTGTTTGCACTTATGGCTTCTCGTGCAATACTGCCAATATTTCAGAATATATAGGCAGAGGTATTTCTTTGTTTGTGGCTTGTGCGAGACTTGCTAAGAAACAAAAACGAGCGCATTTGAAAAAAATATGTGGTAGATTGTTATATGTCAATTTAGTATGAAAACATGTGATAGATAAGAGTCAACTAAAGTCAGTTGTTTCACCTTAAATCCTACATCTAATATGCTAGCCCGTCAAGCTAAATATAACATTGCTTACTCGTTTAGACACCTGCATGGTTGTCGTATGACCATAGCATTTTAGCGGGCTGTTCCAGGGAAAATTGAGAGTTCTGTAGTCGTATACGTAACTTAATATTCTCAGGCTGTTTGATAGTATCGATGGGGTTTTATGAGCATTTTTACTGGCTTAGCATATAATCAATCAAGAAATGGTACTGTATTCTGGCTATCGCTATCGAGGAGACCTTTAAAGTTACAAGCATTTATAGCAGTGCATTTCAAAACATTCAATTGTTCTCTTACCTTCCCGAATAATCACCTCATTAAAACCATCTCGTGGATGTCAGAAATATTAGTTTCAGAGTTTGTCGGTTATTTTCCTGGATTTGTTTCAATATTTAATAAAGTTAAAAATTCAGTCAGTGTTTATTTCTGATATGATAACCTTCAGATGAGATGAGACAGCTGACTTTAATTGTTGGTTGCCTAACTTTGAGGGGTACCCTTGGAATGATGCCAAGTGTATATGTTCCTCTAGCGATCCTGGTGCGATTTTGATGTGTTTGCCGATCAAGCCAAAAAGAAACAACATAGTTTATTGTTGTGCTACCCTCAGTTTGATGTTGAACGACTGTCTGAGCTTTCGCTTGATGTAAGCAGGCAAGATGATTTCGTGGTTAAGCTGTGGTCCTTAAATTTGGCACCTGGTTGTTTCGCAGCTGGTCTCAACATGGACGCAGGCTCTTGGTTAATGGTACGTTTAGACGTGAATTATTGTGTCGTGTATTTATGTTTTTAGCGTTTTGATGTCAAGAGTTTAAAATGACCGCAGGCCGGTATGAGGTAGTTTTTGTTTGATTAGTCATTGTGGATAATGGTTTTATCGTCGGTTGTGTTTATCATGCCAGCAATACATAAGATCATACAGCCTTAGGTACGTTTTGTTGCATATTGAAGATATTATTAAATTTGCTGGCAACCATCTTGTTATATTTTGCGTGGTGTCGCAGGGCAATGTAAAGCTGGCCTATTGGTTGAATTTTTTCTGACCCTTAAACATTGAACCTTGGCATTCGAGGTGGACGATCTTGACTTAAACTCGTTCTGTTTCTTAGTAGACCCCCCTAAGGGGAGGTAGTGCGTGATCTTTATACAAAGTTTAAGGATAATCTTGTTTTGGCCTAGAAAAGTTGGCATAGTTGCCAGTTTGGTGGAGTAAATTGACTGTGGCTTAGTTGGATTTTGTCTGGGGTAAAGATTTTTTGGTAACTAGCTATATGCGGAAGATTTCGGAACGCAAGGCGTGTCTGTAGGAGAGAACCTTGCTCGTCATCACCACCAAAACCCTACGTAGTTAGGGTTTTTATTTCGCACTTGCCAAGTAGCTAACCAAGCAACTACCAGTCAGTTCGGTTGATTTTTTGGTACTGACCGCAGCCACAGGGTTACGGGATGTCCAGGTGGGCACTACCTCAAATGCCACTGAGCATTTATGGGTCCCAAGGTGCCTAGCAGCCTTCATTCAGAAGGCCGGAGGTGATATTGGCGAAGATCAGTTAAGTGTAGTTTAAGTTGAGTTGGGTGTGGTGCTATGTACAAAGAACGCTTGTAATCTTCCACATAAAGTTATTTGCGTGTTTTTAGTTTTTTTTTCAGGGTTGTATTAGATTGCGTGTTTTATTTCTTTCTGCGTTGTATTGATACAAATATTTTTGGAACTATTTAGGTGTAAGCATAACTTACCGATAACAATTTAAATAAGTATGCCGCTAATAGGGATACTATTTACTAGTGTGGATCGATTAATAATAATAGTATTTTTATCCGATCGGACGAAAAACGACACCTTTCCGATGTGTTTTCTCACCGCAAAAGTCATGATTCCAGTATATTGTATTCGTTGCTTGGCAACATACAATAACTGTACAAGAATAGAAAATAACTGTCCGGGAATATAACATTCCCGTCCTAGGCCGGGAATGTAACATTTCTGTCATATTCAAACGCCTTGTTTGTCAGATCTGACGTCTATCAAAAGTAACATTTAGCTGTAGTTTCCGTAGCTACGTAATAAACTTCATTCAAAACTTGATATTATATTGAGTTTAAATTTAAAACACCGTTTTTATTTAGAGTAATAATTGGCTCTATTTTTATAAGTATGTATTCTAATTAATTTCGATCGGATAAAAAAATAGTATGTGCAACTCGTAGGAAAAGCACATTCCTGGACTCCTGTGTTGCTGGCCTCGGCTGCGCTTCGTCCAGCAACTACCACAGCCGTCCAGGAATGTTTTGCTTTTTCCCCTAGTTACACAATATACTATTTTTCCATGTTATATTTCCTTACTCTTATGATTTAGTAAATAACTTGGTAAATGACAAACATTGTCGTTCTGACTGATTAACTGACTGGTTAATTTTTACATAACGGGTTTTCATAAACTGATTCGTTAAAGTTTATATATGTACAACTGCGAGCACATATACCAAGGTGGACGAGCAGAAAGTTCATTAGCTATAGGTATTATACCGATAAATCTTAATTACTAATATGGTGTAAAGATAGATACCTTAAGCATATTGCGTTTATCATTAATTTATTGAATTTTGATTCTTCGTAATCATTATTTGTTATGTTTGCTACTTTCGATATGGTCTAGTTCTACAATTGTGATAGTAAAACGATCTGGATTGCATTCTCTTTACAATTATTAGTTAATAGCAGTCTTATCTGATCAACCAATAGGTAGGCAGCTACATGACCCGAAATTAAGTAAATAATACACTGTCCCTAAAATTACTTTTTACTAATGACCGGACCTAACTGCTGACCTAAACGGGGTAGTTTGTAGAAAATAACACAGCTATTTTAGTATAATTTCCTTTTGCTTCAATAATTATTATCCTTGTCTCTATAAATCAACCCAAGCTAAATGAAAAATTACAAATAAACCCAACCGAACTAATTGAACAAAAAGTCATTTTTGTTTTTTTTAGTGAGACAATATTATTTGCATTAGTGATGGGCTTATTCGAATGAAAAATAACCTGTTATCCGGTTATTAAAATAACCTGTATTATTCGGTTTTCATTCCACAAGTATTCGAATGAAAAATAACCTGAACCTCATACGTACGAATTCAAATACGAACTACGTTGGAACAAGCCCGACGTATGACGACAAGTTTCGGTGTCGCGTCGCTCCGCGAATGATCAACGAGCAAGAAGCGGTTTTAATTTAGTTATGTTATGAAGCAAGTTTCGATGTTTTAGCTCAAATAAAAGATGAGTTTTTAAATTTCAAATGTACCGGTAGGATGCGGAATTGTGGAAGCCGAACTTGGGGGTTGAAAAATAGCGAATATTAAGTTAAGATTAAGAGTAGATACTTTGTATTTGTATATTATAATTTTTTTATTAGTATTAGTAGGTGTATTGTTAATGGTTTACTATATAGTATGTAGATTTAATATTAATTAGGAATATTTAATCTTAATATTTGCATAAACATTTGTCATGTTTGTTTAGTTTTTAGGTTATAGATTAGAATTTGGAATGTAGGAGCAATAGAGCAATACATAAGTCGTAATATAACTATAACAATATATGTTCTATTAAAATTATTAATATTATTATAGTACTATAAATACATCGCCAGAGAGGAAGACTTGTTTGCAAAGTAAATTTTTAATAATTATGTTCATTACATGTAATCAACACATCCAAGGATCATATTTTGGAGTTTAAGTATTTTTGATTTAAAAACGTAAAATGCTATTTATTTTATTTTGTTCAATAATATTGCGTAATCAAATATTATTCTATTGTTATTTATTAAGCCATACTTAATAAGACAATAGACAATTACAGGTACGAGTTACGTTACGAATACGATGCCGATGATGCTGAACCTCCTTCCTAACCGGCTGCGATCGCTAACCTGAATTTATTCGAATGATTATTCAAATAATCATTCGGTTATTAATATTATTTGAATACAGATAACTCGGTTATCAAAATAGTCCGGTTATGCCCATCACTAATTTGCATTGTTTACTATCATATACCTATGATTATAAGCTTAATATATCTAAAATCAAAAGTCATAATTATTACTAAAAGCGTTTTTCTTAACACATTGACTGCCCACAACGCGCGTGGCGCGTTGACTGAAAATTCGACGGTGTGCCCACACCGCGCTAGGCGCGTTCTTGTGTCTATTAGTTTCTGCGCACCACAGAAAGACCGGACATAACTGCACGCGCTTGCTAATACGACTGGGCGTTTAGTACTGGTTCAAACGTAATGTGAGTAGGTTGGTTCCGATTTATTTTTTTAATTGTGCTTTTGGCGGTCTTTTTTATTCGAAAAGTTGATTGCACTGTTATAAACGGTAAGGATCATTTCGTATCTACTTGTATTCCTTTTTAGAGTATAAAATACAGGAAAAAAATGCATTGTAAAGAAAATATGGTCATTATTTTTTCGTTTTTTTTTCAGTGAACGCGCTAGGTGCGTTGATGGGCACCGAATACTGGTTTTATGCAAAATCGTTATTTTATAACGGACCAACAGCCTGGTTGTTCAAAAGATGTTAGGCACTTACCCAAAAGACCTAGATGTGACCCTAAGAAAGGCCTCACTGATGATGCAAAATATATGAGTAATAAAAACATTTTTTTCATGGGCACTGAGCGTGGTTTTTATGTTACTCAGTGCCCACAACGCACCTAGCGCGTTTTTGTTTTTTTTATAAAAAAAAGTAGAAAATCCATATTTGAATTCATTTGTAACAAGTTTTAAGTATTTAATTTAAAAAATATCCGAAAAACTGTAGTGGCACCTGACGCAATAGTCGTTTTTGGCGTGGGCAGTGAATGTGTTAATTGACCATTTAGTTCATATCGTAACTGACTTTTTTTTTTTATGGCAGTGGCACACACACTAAAGGGAGACCCTATGGCGCTCGACGAGCGGTGTGTGTGCGAAGATGTTGATTGACACGGCTCTTGAATATTTGTAAGTTGTAGTTAGTGGGAAACAGATGTCCTGGGAGTGAGTTCCACAGTGATGCAGTGCGCCAGACAAAGGAGTTCTTGTAAAGCGATGTTCTAGGTGTTTCCAGTTGTACGACGAACTGGTGCGCTCTTGCCGTCTGTCGTGACTGTCTGACAGGAGCTGCCAGGGGCGGGATGAGGCGGCCCAAATCCTGAGAACATCTGCCGTGAAAGTATCTGTAAAACAGAGATATCTCGGCTACATGTCTGCGGTGTTCCAGACTATCTAGATTTCGGGTCAACTCCGGGTCGCCGACGAGACGCACAGCTCTCTTCTGAATGGAATCCAGCAGCTTTAGGGTGTGCTTTGGTGCGGCACCCCAGATATGTGAGCAATATTCTAAGCACGGTCTTATTTGCGCTTTGTAGAGCAAGAGCAACTGCTGCGGTGTATAGAGTTTTTTGTTGCGAAATAGCGCACCAAGCTTCTGGGAGGCTGATTTTGCGATGTTAGCAACGTGGTCATGCCAGGACATATTGCTGTTGGCCGAGATACCCAGCAGTCCGATTGACGAGGATGAAGGAATGGTCGACCCTGCCATAATGATGTCAGGGCCCGCTGTATTGGCCCTCTTGGTAAACGTGGCTGCTCAACTGGACCAAATTTCGGTCGCCCCTAGTTTGAACTTTCTCCAGGTCTTGATTAATTGCTGTAATCTGCTCCTGTCTGCGGTGATGAGTCTCAGTCGCTAGTAAGGGTTTTTCTGATCTAAAGTGGGAGACAAGGGTACTGTCATCTGCAAAACTGTAAACAGGATAATTTGTTTCGGTCAGCAGGTCATTAATATAGATGAGGAACAGAGTTGGTGAAAGTATTGCGCCCTGAGGCACGCCCGCGTTGATGGTGAATGTGTCCGAGATATGTCCATCGACTGCAACGTGCAGAGATCGGCTCTTAAGGAAACTGGCAAGCCAGCTGCAGAGAGAGGCTGGCAGTCCGAAGGACGGTAGTTTGTTGAGCAGTCCGTCATGCCAAACTCTGTCGAATACCTTTGAAATATCCAGCGCAATCGCTCGAGACTCTCCGTAGTTCTCAATTGCCCTACTCCATATATGAGTGACATAGGCCAATATTTCTCCTGTCGATCTCTCTTTGCGAAAGCCGTATTGATTATCGCTGATTAATTTGTTGTTCTCGAGGTACTTGAGCAGTTGCTGATTGACTACACGTTCCATGACTTTGGAGATTATTGGAAGCAAGGCAATTGGACGATAGTTTGAGGGCGTGGTTTTCTTGCCTCTCTTTGGAACAGGTTGCACTCGAGCGACTTTCCAAGAAGATGGGTAAATCCCTTTTCCGTAAGACAGAGAAAAAAGCCTGGAAAAAACGGGTGTTAGTTCGTTGGCGCAGTGATGGCAGGTATTCCGTCCGGTCCTGATGCCTTTTGCGTATCTAGATTTTTAAGGATTTTACGAATATCACGGTGATGAAATTTGACTTCTGTCATGGTAGTGTTGATGTTCGATATGGTGGGGAGAGTCTTGCCTTGGGGGACGTCTAAGGTAGAGTGCGAAGAAAACATTTTGGCGAGCATGTTTGCTTTTTCCTTGGCTGTAGTCGCCGTGATGCCACGTTCGTCTGTCAAAGGTGGGAGAGACGTTTCTGTAAAGTTGTTACTTACTACCTTTGCTACCGACCAGAAATTCCCGGAGCCACTGGGGCATTGCAAAAGTTTATTCCTGATCCTTTGATTGTGTTTGTCCTTAGTTTCGTCGATAATTCGCTTGCATTCGTATCTCGCTTCGACAAAATAATTGCGATTTTCAGCGGTCTGATTTTGCTGCCAGTGCTTGTAGGCTTGCTGTTTCCTACCCACAGCTCTTTCGCATCTTCTGTCGAACCAGGGCTTTCCTTTTGATGGTAACTTGATGGAATTTGAGATGTATGCTTCCATTCCTGAGGAGATTACTTGCGTGATATTTTCGCAGCAGACTGATGGGTCGTCAGCGCCAAAGCAGACGTCGAGCCAAGGAAAATCTAGGTAGAACTCCCTTAGATCGTCCCAGTTTGCAGAATTGTAATGCCAGATTTTGCGAGGCAATGGTGGATCCTTCTGTATGAGTGGCAATTCACAAACCGTTGTAATAAGTTTGTGATCGGAAGTACCTAATGGCGGACCAACTGTAACTGTGTACTGGTCAGGATTGGTGGTTAGAAAAAGATCCAGGAGGGCGGCGAATTCGCCCCTCTCTGAGATTCGAGTTGGTTCGTCTACAATTTGAGTAAGCCCGCAGCTGATGGCGAATGCTAAGGCGATCTTAACTTGAAATAATTATTATTCTTCTTCTTTCTGTACGGTCTTCTACCGAAGGTTGGCGACCATCATGTGGTAGGTTTCTCTGTTCTGCACCGCATGAAGAATAGGTGAGGCTTCTGGTATTTGGAACCATTCACGCAAGTTCTTCATCCAGGATTGTTTCTTTCTGCCCAGTTCTCTCCTTCCTTCTATCTTTCCCTCCATGATAAGTTGCAATAGACCATACTTGTCATTACGAAACACATGGGCCAGGTAGAATGTTTTTCTTTTCTTAACATTTGCAAGTAACTCCAGATCTTTATACATTCTTCTCAATACCTCCCTATTGGTCACTTTGTCAGTCCATGGTATTTTTAGTATGCGTCTATACAGCCACATTTCAAAAGCCTCTAATTTCCTCATTGTTGTTAGTTTTAATGTCCACCCATCCACGCCATAAAGCAACGTAGCGAGCACGTAATACTTCACGGCTCTCTATCGGGAACCAATGCTTAGGTTGCGGTTACTCGAGAGTTTTCTCATTTTTATGAATGTTGATGTTGCTATTTCAATTCTGATCTTAATCTCTAAATCAGGGTCTCATTCATCATTTATTGTGCATCCCAAATATTTGTAGCGATGTACTCTCTCGATGGATTCGGTTCCTATTTGTAGATCGATATTTTGGATATTCCTCCTACTAATCACCATAAATTTGATTTTCCTTCTGTTGATCTCAAGTCCAAATTGGTTGCTTATTTTAGTTACTCTATTGAACATCATATGTAAGTCTTCGATATTATCCGCCAGCAATACAGTATCATCTGCATAACGGAGATAACTGATTGGTACCCTATTACTTTTGATGCCTTTATTGTGTTCTTGCAGTGCCTCTACAAAGATTTCTTCAGAGTATAAATTGAACAGCAGTGGTAAAATTGCAACCCTCCCTAACTCCCTTAGCGATTACAATGTCCTGACTCGTCATGTCTTCATGCTTAATATTTGCTGTGTGATTCTAGTAAAGATTTTTTATAATCTGAATGTCCTTGGTATCAATTCCTGAAAGTTGTAATAGTTCTATAAGTTTGTAGTGTTTAACGGTGTCAAACGCTCCCTCATAGTCGATAGACATATTTTTGTTGCTCAAGACTTTTTTGGCCCAAGATCTGCATCGGAGGGGTTCTCTTGTTCCATACCCACATCTAAATCCGAACTGTGTGGTACGTAGACGTTGATCTAATTTTGTTCTTATTCTAGCATGAATAATTCTCAAGAACACCTTTAGTATGCGACTCATTAAGCTTATAAGGCGATATTCACTGCACTTTTTGGAGTTGGGCTTTGTGGGGAGTGTTATAAACGTAGACTTTAACCAGTCCGATGGAATTTGATCCGTATCGTAAATTTTATTAAAGATACCTAACATGGTGTTCTGGTTGTTCTCATCGATAACTTTCAACAACTCAACTGGTACTTCATCGCATCCTACTGCTTTCCCTTCCTTTGTTTGTTCTAGGGCTCTTATTACCTCGCTTTTCAATATCTTTAGTCCTTCCAAGTCAAAAGTGTTTGTTACCTGACGATAGTCGGTGAACAAGTTTTTGATGTAAGTTTCCCATATATCTAACTGTTCTTTCATGTCTACAATAAATTTGTTGTTTTCGTCTACTAACTTTCCAAACTGTCTTTTTTTGTAGGTATATTTAAGCTCTGTGACCTTTTTATGCATGTTGAAGCTGTCATGTCTGTTCTAGTTGCTCTATCTCTTGAAATTTTTCACTTAACCATTTCTCTTTAGCCTCCTTTATCTTTTTGGTAACAGTTCTATCTAGCTCTTTATATCGTTGAGCGTTGTTCTTATTTTCTCTCCTCTTGTCGAATAACTGCAATATGTCGTCCGTCATCCAGTCGTTTTTTTCTTCCTTTCAGAGTGACCTATTTCTTCCTTCGCTCTGTTCCGTATAGCAACTCGTAAGCTGATCCAGTCCCTTGAAAACGTCTATTGTTGTCAAACTATTATTAATGCTTTCTGTGAGCTTGGCTTTTATTTCGGGATTTCTTAGCTTGTCCATACCTAAACTTTTGTTAGTCGTTTTCATGATTGGTGTTTTAAGTCGGACTCGCAATTTAGCTACGAGTGGAGCGTGGTTAGACTTAATATCAGCTCCTGGGTATGTTTTGGCCGCGATTATTGCATTACGGAATCTTTTATTAATTATTAAAACGTCTATCTGGTTTCTAACTATGTTTTTCGGTCTGTCCTGCGGCGTCTTCCAGGTGCCTAATCTTCTTAGAGGTAAATCAAACCAAGTATTAGTTATAGTTAAATTTTTCTCCTGGCAAAATTGTATTAGTCGATCACCCCCGCTCGTTTCTCGCTACCAAGCCAAATTTACCAATTATGCTTTCTACTTCTCCTCTTCCTATTTTAGCGCTGTAGTCTTCCATTATAATAGTTACTTCTTGCTTTTTCAGACTTCTCGTTAAGTCGTCTAATTGTTTGTAGAATTTTTCAACTTCTTCATCAGTACTTTCAACTGTGAGGGCACATACCTGAATAATATCATAAACCTAACTATTCGGAGTAGTTAGTAAAACAGAGTTTTATCCACAATACCGAAACAGAATTTTTGCACTCGACGCGCGTTTCGCTAACCATGTTAGCATCATCAGGAGATGATTAAAACTAAAATTAAAAACTACCTAACTCTCTTTTATACTACTGTTTGCTTAATCAAGCGGAACTAAAAAGAACCAATTCTGGAATCCCGCTAGTCACGCTTGATCAACCAATACAATGGACTATACGGAATAGGCCCTCTATCTCTATTTAAACTATTCTTACATTTAATAATTTCTATACTTTCATATGCGTCTAATAATCTCCTATCAGTTATATTATGAATTAATTTTAAATTTTTAATTGTTATTCTACGATTATTATCAAAAGCATGCTCGGCAACACTTGATTTTTCTGTTCTACCATACTTTAAATGAGCTACGTGTTCTTTGAATCTCGTTTGTATAGATCTTCTAGTTTGCCCAACATATTTTTGGTTACAATCCATACATCCATTTTCATATATTCCACTTCTTTCTAATATTTCAATTTTATCCTTTGGACAACCTAATAATTTTTTAATGTTAAACTGAGTCTGGTATACTAACTTTAAACCTACTTCCTTAAAAACTTTTGGAGTCCTCTAGTATACTGAGGATTATACGGTATCGAAACATATTTTTTCTTCAAACGTCAGTAAATCCGTCATTACTCGACTGTGTAGGCGGCCGTGAAGTTTCGTTTTTCCTCCGCCGGAGCTTTACTTTTCACTTTTCCGCCGGCGGAGGTAAAAGTGTTGTCATAGCAACATAGATACAATACAAACAGACAACAAAATAAGCGTCAACAACTCAAGATTTATTAAACTACAATTTGTATTTGTCACTCAATTTGTGACTGCATTTCTAAAAATCACTAATTTAGGAACAAATTGGTTATTAATTAATCGAACTTATTCAATAAGTGCTTATCAATACGGAATTAAAACGCAATCGGAGACGCAATCTTAAAAAATAATTATTGTTGACAGTGTCCACTGACAGCTTTATGTTACAAATTATATTCACCGACACCGGTCTAAGCAAGGCCACCTACGACCGTGGTCTAAGCAGCCTTGCGAACCCATTTATCTTTAATAATAATTAGATATTATTACTATCAAAAAGAGATGTTTTTGCATTAATTTGTCTACATTTGAAGAAAAAACAGCATATTTTATTTGGAGGAAAAGTTACTTTTCATGGCTTGCTCTCTATTACCAGCCTCACTCCGTTCGGCTGTTAAACACGAGCGGGCCATGAAAAGTATCACTTTTCCTCCATATAAAATAATATACTATTGTATTTTCATCCTTATTGACGAAAGAAGTGGAATCACGAATCACGATGAAAGTACACAATATGTTTCGATACCGTATAATCCTCAGTATACTAGAGGACTCCAAAAAGGTTTTAAGGAAGTAGGTTTAAAGTTAGTATGCCAGACTCAGTTTAACATTAAGAAATTATTAGGTGGTCCAAAGGATAAAATTGAAATATTAGAAAGAAGTGGAATATATGAAATTGGATGTGTGGATTGTAACCAAAAATATGTTGGGCAAACTAGAAGAGCTATACAAACGAGATTCAAAGAACACATAGCTCATTTAAAGTATGGTAGAACAGAAAAATCAAGTGTTGCCGAGCATGCTTTTGATAATAATCATAGAATAACAATTAAAAATTTAAAATTAATTCATAATATAACTGATAGGAGATTATTAGATGCATATGAAAGTATGGAAATTATTAAATGTAAGAATAGTTTAAATAGAGATAGAGGGCCTATTCCATATAGGTAGTCCATTGCATTGGTTGATTTTTAGTTCCGCTTGATTAAGCAAACAGTAGTATAAAAGAGAGTTAGGAAGTTTTTAATTTTAGTTTTAATCATCTCCTGATGATGCTAACATGGTTAGCGAAACGCGCGTCGAGTGCAAAAATTCTGTTTCGGTATTGTGGATAAAACTCTGTTTTAGTGCATGTTGCCGAAGGTTCCAAACCCCAACGTAGCGGAGTAGTTAGGTTTATGATGATATTTAAATCCACAGGACGCGCATTTATCTGGATCAACATACATTGTTCTGAATATGGAATAAAATGTTTTATATATTTTTTGATTTTATTGTTTACTAGAACCGCTACTCCATCTCTATGCATGGATCCTCTTCTCTACTCCCCGAGTAAAACATTGTTGCGTCCTTCTTCTCGCATTTGCCACTACCCGGCCATCTTACTTCACTCATTCCCAGTACGTCTATTTTGAGTCTTTGCATTTCGTTTATTGCGTTGTTCAGCTTTTCCGACTGGTAGAGTGTTCTGACGTCCCATGCCGCTATCTTAAGCATGGTCTGGTATACACCGTTGCGTGGCCGGTCGCCGATTTCACATCGTCAAGCCCGGAAACTCGACGACGCCGGTCCCTAGCCGGGTCGCATGGCATACCGTCTCTAACTGCCCTATTCATCATGTTGGTTTTACTAGGGATCTGTAATGTGGTAGTCATCCCGTGGGTTTCCAGATCCTTATGCCGTTGACTACTTAGTTCTTCCGCCTCTAGGGCCAAATTCTTAACCCCAGGACAAAAGAGTGCCCTTACCTCCTCTTGTTCTTCCACCCGAAGCTGTTGACAAGTTGGAGGGGGATTGATTATACCGGCAATCATTCGGTCGTTAGCGCCTCGTCTGTTCTCTGGCACCTCGTCTGTTCTCTGGCAGGGTGCACCGGATGGTTTAAACCATCGCTCGAGCAGGTGAGGTTGACATTTGAGCTGGTGATTGATTTTCTTACCTTCGCCCCTGACGCCCAGATAGTATAATGATCATTTTGTTTTTATAACAATTATTATTATTATTTATTAACAGTGTAACATTTTCAAAGATCTTCTTGAAGCCTTACTAAGGAATTCACACATAATACAGCAGGAATCAACTATCCAGCTGAAATAAGGAAACCAGACCAACAAAAGAGCAAAGCAAGAAGGAAGTGGCATCAAACACATAATCCAATATAAAAATATATATTTTTATAACACAAATACCACCAATCAGATAAAATCATAATAAGTAGGTTAGAAGTCATAATGACGACAAATGTTGCTAACTATTTCGAAGAGATACTCATATCAGACTAGATGAATCTTTACTAGAAATGGTAGAGCAGAATAGTGATAATAAAATACTGGTAACTGCTGAAGAAGTAGATGACGAATTTGAAAATAATCCCAACCTAAAAAAACGTTTAGGCTTCAATCTATTAACAAAAGGAAATCCTAAAACACTTACCTAGGAAGGGTATAGTCAAATATAACTTATCTGATAAATATTGCCCTCATACTGAAGCATGTTCCCACTCTCTGGAAAATGGTCAAAGTTATAATGGTACTAAAACCGGAAGTTATTCTTCCGGTAAGAATCATGTCGACCTATCTCATTAACACCTATGATCTTGAAATTATTCGCGCTGCTACTCCTTAAAAGAATGAAACCCATAACCGAAAAACAACCTTGATGTTGCATAAGCCTTCGATAAGTTTGTCATGAAGGACTAATATGTAAGTGTAACTAAATCTTGCCCAAATAAAAAATTAAATTGTTGAAATCCTACATCTCTAACAAAGTATTTCGAACTAAACAGGAACACAAGTACTCAGAACTCAAGAAGACAAAAACTGGGGTACCTCAAGGTAGAGTGCCGGGACCTGTTTTATACTTGTTATACACTAGCGACCTAGCCGAAAAGAAAGGCGCTACCATGGCCATTTTTGCAACAATACGAGCGAAGAAGATTCTACAGCGGAGCTTCGACAAGTATTCAACCAGGTGTGAAGTGGACCAAAAGCTCTAAAATAAAATAGAATGGCAACTTTACTAAAAAAAAACACACGCAAAGAAATTCTAGTTATAATTAACACTAATGTTATTCTTCATGGAAAGTATCTGGACATGACTTTAGATACAAAATTACGTTGGAAAGAGCATGTTAAAAACCAAACAGAAGAACTAAGATTAAAATACCGTAAAATATGCTAATTATTGGGTAGAAAACTTTGATCCTCAATACATAACAAATTATTTCTGTACATACAAATATTAAAACCGATACGGCTGTATGGGAACATGTTTTTTTGCAACATTGTTTATATGCCATGATATAATCGTATCAACGATATTCATCGGGATCTTCAAGTGTCTGAAGTTGCTAGCAAAATCAAACGGTTTACTGATAAGCAAGAAATTGGACTTAATAATCACATCAACTCAGAGGTCATTCCATTCTGATCAATGATAGATTCAGACGCATGAGACCTTTTGAGGTAGTGTAATACTGGCTGTGCAAATAAATTAACAAGATTACATAGATAAGTAAATAAAAATAAACAGTATTCTATTTCGCAGATATCATTCGATAGCTGTAAATTAAACATGCACATCCAATGATATACGATGTTCGACGCAACATGAAGAAACCCTAATATAAAATATGTTGGGTATAAATGCGCTGACGTAAAAAACACTAATTTTAAAAAAATATTTATGGTTTTATTGCGGCAGCTGAGAGAGAATTCGGCCCTCGCGAGTCTCGCACCTCAAAATATTTGTTATTTATTGTGACTTGTTCTACAGGGTTCAGTGTAGTCAGTATTTTATTGCCACTGCCGCGGTTTTCCTTTAAATTCATTGGCGTACCAGTAAAATATATGTGTGTGACAGCAAATTATTATCAAATAATGATTTAAATAGAGCTTAGGTTTTCTTATATTAAGGTCACAGTAATCCTTGAAGGGAAAAATCGCCACACTATATTGCCAGGGAACTAAGCTCGCCAAAAAGTAAACAAACGACACGTTGTTAGACATGCCTTGCAAAAGTCGTAGGTATCGAATTCAGTTTTCTATGGGTTTGCTTATTGTCATGACTTATAAAATGAAAATAATATGAATGATGAATTTGAATCATTGTCGTAAACCCCTTGCACCAGACTGGGCTCATTGCGCGCCCACTCACACGTGTATTTTATTAGCAGAATATTGATATTATTTGAGTATACATCCGGCCAAGAAATGACCATAAAGTTATATATCAGTAACTAAAGTTAAATTTCAACTGCAATTTAAATTTAAATTAAGTCTCGTTCACCGTTCTGCCAAGAATGAGTTAACTATTTTTCGAAATGAAAGGTTTTTAAATACTGATTAAATACGAATATGTTATATATTGATCAGAGTTATAATACATCAATACTTTTCCAATTAATTCCGTTTAAAATCCAAGAATTTACATCTAGATCTCGTTGTAGTAATCTAACAATCTATTTTGACAATATTTTTTGTTTCGCTATCCTCCGGAAAAAGTAAAGGATGTCACACATTACATGTGCTGGCGCTGGCCATATCAAATCAATTTTGTTTCGAGAATACGCAAGTCGATAAGGTGAACTTCGAGGTTTGCACTTGAATAGCCTCGTAGTTCATTAGTTTTGTAAAATATATACGGATTTTTTGATCAACTGCACTTTATTGGCCAAATTTCTAAACTTAAATTAGCATGCCTCAATATTAATCTTGCAACTTAAACTTTCTCCTTATAGATTTCTGAGGTTTATTTTGCTTTCCTAGAGAAAACAGGGTTGATCAGGGCTATTACAGTATAACAAGAGGTGAGAACAACCATGGAAACAAAGTCTCATATCGAGACCATGTTGGAACAGTTAATCTTGCCTTATATTAAAATTATTACTTTACGATAAAAGATAATTTTGGACATCTACGATCATAAAATGTTTCATTATTTCGGTATTAAATTAATTTCCTATAATATAATTTTATTAATTATTGTGCCTTCCTAGTGGACTGTAATTTTATTTTCTTCGCCGAAGTTCACAGCTTTCTCGTTTCCCAATTAAAATCCATTTTTTATGGAATTACTGTGTAATCACTTTATTTAAAAGCATAAATAGCACTTTACAAAAAATAACATAATAAACTTAGTGACTAAAAACAATTGGCGGGATGCCCTCGGACACAGCACAAAGGGCGTCCGCCAACCTGACGATTATAAGCAGTCAAGACCTAAACTTAAGCTCTCTTAACTTGAACTGAACTCTCTTCTCACCGTTAAAACTGCTTGAAATTGTATATCTTAAAACAACAACGATTCAGCAATCAACACAGAGAAGTATTTGAAATTGATGAAGCTGCGCTACGTGACGGTGTTATCGGTTTCAAAGAATTAAAGTGTTTTTATTAGAGCGGATCAGATTTCATGAACGGAAATTTGGCGATTAATTTTATCTTGAAAGAGTAAATAAAATACTGGATTTTACGAGTAGTGTCTTTACTATGCAACATTCTCCCCCCCTTGAAGTACTGGCTTCAACAGATTATCTTTTTGATTATCCTCGAAGGGCAAAGGACATAATTTTGTAATTGACCGTGTATAGATTCCGTCCTTCGTTCTTACTTTTGCCATTCGAACCTTTCCATCCGAGCCCGTCACAACTTCTATGATACGTGCCAATGGCCATTTCAAAGGTGGCACATTATCTTCTTTCAAAAGTACAATCGTATCTTTATTTAGGTTCTTTGTCGAATAGAACCATTTTGGTCTGTTTTGTAATCTTGTTAGATGTTCTATCGACCATCGTTTCCAAAATTGCTGTTTTATTTTTGAAACTAATTGCCAAAAGTTTAATCTATTGTCTGGTATATTAGATCAATCCCTTTCTGGATATGTGGTTAAGGGTTCCCCTATCAAAAAATGAGCCGGTGTTAAACAATGTAAATGGTTAGGATCAGAAGAAACTGGAAATAGGGGCCTTGAATTTAAAATAGCCTCTATTTGTGGTAAAACAGTTGTCATTTCTTCAAATGTCAGAAGCAAATTACTTACTATGCGACGAAGGTGATATTTTGTGGATTTGATCTCCGCTTCCCACAATCCCCCCCAATGAGGACTAACTGGTGGAATAAAACGCCACTGTATTTTCTTATCTGCCAAAAAATTATGAACGGTGTCTAAATTGGGTTTAGATTTAAAAAATAAATATACCTCTTTAAGTGCGTTATTAGCCCCTTGAAAATTCGTAGCTTTATCACTATAAATAGTATCTGGACATCCCCTTCTAGCAATAAAACGTTTAAGCGTATTAATAAAGGCATCTGTGCCAAAACACCTGACTAACTCTATGTGAACAGCTTTGGTCACCATACACACAAATAATGCAATATATGCCTTGGTAACAGTTGATTTTCTAAGCCTGGATTGTTTTATTTCAAATGGACCACCGAAATCAACCCCCACTTTCAAAAAAGGTCTTGCAACTCTGTCCAATGGAAGAGAACCCATGTGTTGATTCGATACCTTTGCCTTGAACCTATAGCAAGCAGTACAAGCCTTAATATCAGATTTAACAGCTATCATACCATGAATCGGCCAATATCGCAATCTTAAATTTGCCAACACAGCTTGAGGACCAGCATGGCACAACTTTTTATGTTCTAACTGAATAAGCAAATTAACAATGTGGTGTTTATTTGGTAACAAAATTGAAAATCGTTGATTAAAATCTATATTTGCCTTGGATAACCTACCATTGACCCTAAGAATTCCTTCCTTGTCCAAAAATGGATTTAGACATCGTATTCTGCT
This sequence comes from Pissodes strobi, assembly GCA_016904865.1. NCBI lineage: Eukaryota > Metazoa > Arthropoda > Insecta > Coleoptera > Curculionidae > Pissodes > Pissodes strobi. The sequence goes on along the minus strand of MU187271.1, from coordinate 15,066 downwards.
ATTTTTAAACCCATTTTGTATTGTTTCTTTGTCATGAGATGCTAACAGTTTAATTTCGCCTCCAAAACACTCAGATTGGACGAGTAGAATTATTTTATGAAGAGCACCTTTTAACTCCTCAACCGTAAGAGGTCCGCGAATTTGATTTTTCCTTGCAAACCTTAGACAATATGCTACAGTTCTGTTCAATCTGTTGAAATTTGAAAACCTATGCCATTCAATCAATGGTTGAAGCTTTACTTGAGAGAGTGCAACTTTTCTCTCTTCTGGTAATGTTTCCATTTTTATAAACTCATTAGAGTCAGAATAAAATCATTTCGGAATTTTCAAGAAATGAGGGACCGTGCCACCATAATTTCATTGACAAAATATCTGAAGCTGACATGCCACGAGATATATAATCAACAGGATTGTCCCTAGAACATATATGTTTCCACTCCATATTTACAGTTAATTCGTGTATTTCCGCGACTCTATTGGCGACAAATGTACTCCAACGTGCTGGTGATGAATTTAACCAAGATAATACAATACTGGAATCTGTCCACAAATAAACCTTTGAAATTTTTAACTGAATTATTGGTAAGACCTTGTGCATTAATCTTGCCAAAAGCAATGCTCCACATAGTTCAAGTCTAGGCATGCTCATAGTATTTAATGGAGCTATGCGCGACTTTGAATATATAAAATTTGTTGACGTGGTTTCATTTGAATATAGTGCTTTCACATACACACATAAGCTGACATCGAGGCATCTGAGAACCCATGCAATTAAATCTCAATTATCTCAAATGGTTTGAATAGCCAACGGGGAATCTTTAAGTTGGACAAATGATGAAGATTATTATAAAAATTAGCCCACTTCTGTAAAATGGTACGCGGCAATTCATCATCCCAATTGACCTTACTAACCCATATCTCTTGCATCAAAATCTTAGCTACAACGACAGCTGGACCTACAAAACCCATTGGATCGAACATTTGTGAGATCCGTGATAAAACCAACCTTTTATTAATTTTTTATTTATTTTTAACCCCTAAACTGGGTAAGATAATATTAAATAAATCTTGACTTGTATACCATCTTAAACCTAATACCTTGTTGAAGAAGTCTGGATCATTCATCTCAACACTTTTACTATTTTCCTGTATGTCCTCAGAAACCAACAACGACATATCATTGGAAGACCATTTATGCAACTCAAATCATCCAGCCCTTAGCATATTAATTAACTGATCCTTAAGTTCTAGTGCCTCTGATTTATCGTTAGTCCCACAAAGAATATCATCTACATAACTCTGATTTAAAACTGCTTTAGAAGCAAGGGGAGAAGTTGATGACTCATCATCAGCTAACTGATTTAAACATCGAGTTGCCAAAAATGGAGCTCAGTTTGTCCCATAAGTCCCTGTTTGAAGTTCTATGATTTTAAATGATAATTTGGGATCATCCCTCCAAAGAATGTTCTGAAGAAAACGTTGACTTGGATTGATCTTTATCATGCGGTACATCTTTTTAATATCTGTTACCAATACGAACTAAAACGTTCTAAATCTGTACAGTATCTCAAACAACTCTGGTTGGACAGGAAAACCTTTTAATGGAATGCCATTTAATGCGTGCCCTGATGAAATTTTGTTTGACGCATCAAACACAACCCTAAGTTTGGTGGTTGTTGCCTCAGACCTTATAACAGACTGATGCGCCAAAAATACCCTATGTTTATTTTCCTCAAGGCCCGAATCAATGAATTTTCCATGCCCCATGGCGACATATTCGTCAATGAATGCCTTATACTCAGAAAAAAGTTCCTGACTTTTATTAAACCTATTTTCCAATCACTTAAACCTCTTAACAGCTGAATCGACAGAATTCCCTAATTTTAAGTAATCGTCTTTTTTGCGCATAGGCAAATCGACCTGAAAACAACCGTACTCTATCCTTTTAGGTGTTTCCATGAACAGGTTCTCACATAACTTATCAATTATATTAATTTATTTGTCCTGTTATGTCATTTCGGGAATCGAAGTATCATCAGGACTTGACGATTCCTCTTGCGCGTGTCGTAAAAGAGGCATTTAAGCAATACTATTGATCGTCCAACTAGGAATATACGCGGACCATTGCTGCACATTCATTTAAAAAAGTACGATACAGAGCATACCTGCCGGTCGTGTGCAAAGTGCTGAATAGAGAAAAATTGCGTCCTAGTGTACTCGGAAGTGTGACAGGAACATGATCGTGTTTTGGCTAGTTAACGAACTAATTACCTACTGTTAATTATCACCGCAGATCGTTAACATTTGTTTTATTTTACTTGCTCAGGTAGTTTCAGGATTAATTAACATATTTATTAATTGCAAATTTTCATTTATTTTACTTATACCACTCCCGATAGTTATTAATTAGTAACTACACCTTTTGTATGGTGCTTGCTTTTTCATTTAAAGTTCATCTCTGTTAAGTGGCACAACAGATAATTTCTTTTGCGTAACAGTTAATTGAAGATTGTTCTTACATTAATTTTGATTCTTTTTTTAATTGATTTAGCTGATTCTTATTGGTAAGCCTAAGCCAAAACGAGTTTCAACTTGGGGATTTTCTGACTTGCGCCGTCTGCAAATTAGTGGCGCCTTTAAATAAATTATCAGTATAAGGTGGGCACATTTTTTGGAACCCTGTAGCCCAACTAGACAATGACTATATCAAATCGGAAATATTTCCATTTAAATATTTTTAATTCATGAAAAATTAAGCCAATCATATTTTTAGAAGGAAATAATATGTCACGACCTGTGTGTCATGAAACCACACGCTTTGGTTGGCTGGAGGTTAATCAGCTCAGATTAGGATTGATCTACCTCAGGTGGGAAGAGATGTTAGAAATAGACTTTGGTGAAAACAATAACAATGTCCATTGGTACAAGTCTTGGTCACTGTTTATATTAAACCTTAAGAGTTGTGTAGTGCTTTATTTATGTTGAGGTTTTGCTATTTACTTTAGGACAGTAGTTGAGTTGAACTTTTTCATTTAATTTCGGTCAGAGTTTGTACTTAAATATTTAACGGATTCTACTAATACGAAATTATTTAACTTAGAACTTTAACAAATTTATAGCAGATTCGACCTTACAACTTTAGGTGAGTAACCTAAAAAACGCATATGTGTACCGACACATTCAATTTTAGCTAGGAAAGTAGGCTGCAAGTAAGAACCCTCTGATTACTGGGTATGTACAGGGTGTTCACCCATAATGTCCCCCCCCTTTAACTTTGTTAATTTTTAAGCTACAAAAAAAAATAAAAAACAAAATTGTAGGGTTTTTAATGTAGTTTTTGCACACGTAAAGGAAAAAACAAAAAATTGTACAGTATACAGGGTAGATCAAAAAGAAACATTTTTTTAAATCTAGCCCCCATTTTTTATTCGATTTTTCGATTCTACGTAAAATTCTAAGGATTTTTAATATAACACACTATATGCCTATTCCTAATACTTTAAGAGTTATTGACAGTTGAATTCGCTATTTTGTTTGTTCTTTTATTTTTTTATGGCAACAGCCACCTAAGAATATAACTTTTTGTTTAGCTTTTGAAGTCATTGAGGTGAAAATATTGAGTTTCCTCAATTCGGCCTCATTGCTTTGAGTAGTGATTTTGTATCTTCTGTTTTAAAAATGATTAAAGAATTATTATTATAATTAAAAAATAGCGACTTCAACTGTCAATAACTCTTAAAGTATTAGGAATAGGCATATAGTGTGTTATATTAAAAATTCTTAGAATATTAGGTAGAATCGAAAAATCGAATAAAAAATGGGGGCTAGATTTAAAAAAATGGTTCTTTTTGATCTACCCTGTATACTATGCAATTTTTTGTTTTTTTGTTTACGTGTGCAAAAACTACATAAAAAACCCTGCAATTCTGTTTTTTATTTTTTTTTTTGTAGCTTAAAAATTAACAAAGTTAAAGGGGGGGGGACATTATGGGTGAACACCCTGTACAGGGTGGCTCGAATTCGTGTCTCTGTATGGGGAACTCGAAAACCGTAAGAGATACAGTGTCGGTCAAATTAAGGCAAAATTGCGCATTTAGGTGACTAGCAATATGTCGTTTAGAAAGTTTTAAAATTGCGAGTATTTCCGGAGATATCCGAAAAAAAACCGAAATTTTGAAAATTCGTTTTATTTTTTTCCTGGGCTTATTTAAAAACGGATTTCAAATTGAATTGCACTTTTGCATTGCCACTTTTTCCGCTCTATCTAATGATGGTATCCAGTTTGCAATCCGACGTTTTGCCTTCAAGGGATCATAATCACCTTTCGTTTTTTAAATACCAACTTTAATTTTTTTTTTCGTTTTTCAGATGGTATTGGCGTAATTAATATGACTATGTGTTTTTATTTTATTTTTAATTTTTGTTTTTATTTTTTTTAATTTTTATTATTATTTTTTTAATAATGTTTTGCTTTGGCGTAATTTTAAATAACTTAAGGTAGGTACAGGGTGTTCACCCATAATGTCCCCCCCCCTTTAACTTTGTTAATTTTTAAGCTACAAAAAAAATAAAAATACAAAATTGTAGGGTTTTTTATGTAGTTTTTGCACACCTAAAGAAAAAAACAAAAAATTATATAGTATACACGGTAGATCAAAAAGAACCATTTTTTTAAATCTAGCCCCCATATTTTATTCGATTTTTCGATTCTACCTAAAATTCTAAGCATTTTTAATGTAATACACTATATGCCCATTCCTAATACTTTAGGAGTTATTGACAGTTGAAGTCGCTATTTTTAATTATAATAATAATTCTTTTAATCATTTTTAAAACAGAAGTTACAAAAGCATTACTCGAAGCAATGAGGTCGAATTGAGGAAACTCACTATTTACACCTCAATGACTTCAAAAGCTAAAAAAAAGTTACATTCTTAGGTGGCTGTTCCATAAAAAAATAAAAGAACAAAACAAAATAGCGACTTCAACTGTCAATAACTCCTAAAGTATTAGGAATAGGCATATAGTGTGTTATATTAAAAATCCTTAAAATTTTATGGAAAATCGAAAAATCGAATAATAAATGGGGGCTAGATTTAAAAAAATGTTTCTTTTTGATCTACCCTGTATACTGCACAATTTTTTGTTTTTTCCTTTACGTGTGCAAAAATTACATTAAAAGCCCTACAATTTTGTTTTTTATTTTTTTTTTTCGTAGCTTAAAAATTAACAAAGTTAAGGGGGGGGGGACATTATGGGTGAACACCCTGTACTTTTAAAACTTTTATATTCTATAAAAATATTTTATTTTGTTTTTTGTATTAAGTGGAAAATAAAAAATAGTAAAATTATTTCTTATGAGAATATGGCCATGAACTATTACTCAAACAATACTGCAAAGATAAAATATTCCAAACTTTAAACCAATTAAAAAATTTATTTAATAGAGAACATTAAAAATGTATAATCATACTACGTGATACTATAGGAACTATGATGGAAAAACACCTATTGGAATTTTGCTTATAAATAAAATGCACTAAGCAACTTGTTTGAGTAATAGTTCATGGCCATATTATCGTAAAAAATAGTTTTATTATTTTTAATTTTTAATACGGGCTCCAATTTTACACTTAATGCAAAAAACAAATGAAATATTTTTATAGAATTTGAAAATTTCAAGAGTTAATTAAAGTAAATTATTTAAAATCACGCCAAAGCAAAATATATAAAATAAAAATAATAAAAATATAAAAAAATAAAAAATAAAAAATAAATAAAAACACATACTCATATTAATAACGCCAATACCATCTGAAAAACGAAAAAAAAAAATAAAGTTCGTATTTAAAAAAATAAAGTTGATGGTGATCCCTCGAAGACGAAACGTCGGATTTCAAACTGGATATCATCATTGGATAGAGCGGAAAAAGTGGCTATGCAAAAGTGCAACTAGATTTGAAATCCGTTTTTAAATAAGCCCAGGAAAAAAATAAAACGATTTTTCAAAATTTCGGATTTTTCCCGATATCTCCGTAAATACTCGGAATTTAACAACTTTCTAAACGGCATATTGTTAGGCACTTAAATGCGCAATTTTGCCATAATTTGACCGACACTGTATCTCTAACGGTTTTCGAGTTCCCCATACATAGACACGAATTCGAGCCGCCCTGTACAGGGTGGCCAACTAAGAATGCGAGGTACTGTATCTGGGAAACTATCCATCGTAGAGACTTGCGGCAAAAAGTGTAGTTACTAAAACGGTCAAGAGAAAAACCTGGAAAATATTTTGAAGTTTCTACAATGACCACTAGGGGGCGTAACTGCAATCTTAAATCTAAAAAAGAGATCTTTCTATGAATTCCGCTATATTAACCTAATAAAAAAATTCCACATATCTGAAGTTGAGGATAATATAAAACTCTTTTGTTTAATGCTTTTTGCTGTATCTCTAAAAATAAAATGGTGGGGGGTGTTCAAATTTTTTTTAAATAACACGCTGTATCTGCGAAACGGCTAGGCCGATTTTAACAAACTTGGGTTAGTTCAAAGGAGCTATTCTTGGGCTACAAATGTTGTATTATTTAAAGTTTCGTTAGTTTCATATGTCGCCGCTAGAGGGCTATTTTCGACATTCAAACAGAAATAGTTAATTTTCTCAAAAAAATCAAATGCATTGATTTGATTTTTTCCCATGAAAAAGTAGCTAAATAGTGGCTAAATAAGCTCGCGAAAACTGCATCTCGATATCTTGTTCCTAACCCAAAATATAGACAAAAAAATTTCTTACTTACGAAAATCCCTTAATTTTATTTTTTTTACTACATTTATCTCGAATTTTCACTTTTATAAAAGTTGTGGCTCTGAAAAGAACCGATTTAAAAAAGAAAGGTTCTAAGTGCCTCCGCAAATGCTAGAAATGCTGACCATCACGCTCTATGCATTGCTGAAGCCTCTCATGGGTAGACAATTAATAGAAGCAGGCCATGGAAAGAAAACAAATGAAAATCTAAATAATTCTTCCTCAAATTGTCAATAGTTTCGCTTTATTTTGAGCAATTTTTGTGCTGTGTTGATATGCTTGCGGTTTATTTTGAATGCCTTTAAAATGCCGCAGTAGCTAAAAGAGTTTCCGCGGCCCGTTATCCAAATCGACGTCCTTGCGATGTGAGAGTTTTTTAACCGATTAGTGGCGAGGTTAGTAGTTTTCAGCCTGCGTTTCAACGGCAAAAAATTGGAAGAACACAAGAAAATATCAACATATTGAAGGAAATCTTCATGTTAGCACAAGAGCGTTATCGCTTGAGTTGAACATAGCACGAACAACGGTTCAAAATATCTTGAAGGACCATAGGTAAGTTCTAATGGCTATCACAATATAGGTATTTGTTGAAACTTTTTTTTTAATTACTTTTAGAATGCATCCATATCATGTAGGTCTACATCAGGCTTTGAATGAGGAAGATTTTGATCGCAGGTTGGACTATTGCCATTGGTATGATAAGCAAAAATAGAGAATTTTTATTTCAAATTCTTTGGACCGATGAAGCCACTTTTAATAGTGATGGGAGAGTCAATCTGCACAATATGCACTATTGGTCTGCAGAAAATCCGCATTGGATGCGTGAAGTTCAGCACCAAGGACGTTGGAATTTAAATGTGTGGTGTGGCGTACTGGAAGGCAAAATTATTGGGCCATATTTTCTCGAGCAACCCCTAAATGGCAATATCTTTCTTGAATTTTTGGCCAATCAATTACCGTTGTTGGAAGATGTGCCTCTGGAAACGAGGCAAAACTTGTTTTTGCAGTTGGATGGTTGCCCGGCACATTTTGCTATCAATGTGCGAGAGCATATCGATGAAGTATTTCAACAGCGGTGGCTTGGAAGAGGAAGTCTGTTTCCATGGCCTCCGCGATCACCAGACTTAATTTGTCTGGATTTTTATTTATGGGGACGGTTAAAGGCCACAGACTCAATAGACGACCAGAGAGGATTTGAAAAACCGGATTCGTACTGCAATACGAACCATACCGAGAGCCGAAATTGAAACTGCAGTTTTGTCTACCCATGACAGGCTTTCAGCGATGCATAGAGTGCATTTCGAGCATTTGCGGGGGCCCTAAGAACCTTCCTTTTTTAAATCGGTCTTTTTCAGGGCCACAACTTTTATAAAAGAGAAAATTCGAGATAAATAGAGTAAAAAAAATTAAGGGATTTTCGTAAGTAATAATTTTTTTGCCTATATTTTGGGTTAGGAACAAAATATCGAGATGCGGTTTCCGCGAGCTTGTTTAGCCATTATTTAGCTACTTTTTCATGGGAAAAAAATCATATCAATGGATTTTTTTTTTTTGAGAAAATTAACCATTTCTGACGGAATGTCGAAAATAGCCCTCTAACGACGACATGTGAAACTAACGCGACTTTAAATAATACAACATTTGTAGCACAAGAATAGCTCCTTTGAACTAACTTAAGTTTGTTAAAATCGGCTTGGTCGTTTCGCAGATACAGGATGTTATTAAAAAAAAAAACTTTGAATACCCCCCACCACTTTATTTTTAGAGATTCAGCAAAAAGCAGTAAGCAAAAAAGTTTTACATTATCCTAATCTTCAAATATCTGGAATTTTTTTACTAGGTTAATATAGCGGAATTCACAGAAACATCACTTTTTTAGATTCAAGATTGCAGTTACGCCTCCTGTGGTCATTTTATAAACTTAAAAATATTTTCCAGGCGTTTCTCTTGATCGTTTCAGTAATTACATTTTTTGCCGCAAGTCTCTACGATGGATAGTTTCCCAGATACAGTACCTCGCATTCTTAGTTGGCCACCCTGTACTTGTACAGTGTGGTGAATCAGGCGAAGCGGGAAGATGAGAGGCAAACTCTGGCGACCTGATTCTTCGCTTGAGTACTTATATACAAAAAATTGCTGACTGTTGCACGTTTAAGGTTCATAATCGCTAAAGTTGACCGCTTGCGTTGGTTATAATTTGTCCCAAATATTTTCATAACATTTGTCGATATTTTGATTCAATAATAGTAAAAGCAAGTTAAATTAGTAGTTATCGACTAAGTTTTTGCCTGCGTGTAGGTTAAATTATTTTTTAAAATACAAAGAGCTTTATTGAAAATAGTAGAGGATTAACTAAATTAATTAATTTGTACCAAAAAAAAAAAAGAAATATCAAAAAAGGTGATGAAAAATGTAAATTGAATATATACATTTCAATAAATCTCTTTTAGCTTGTAATCCCAGTTTTTTATAATAATGTTCCTAGTAGTAGGTATAATACATGAACAGGATGTTTTTATTCAAATTGGTGCTTGTACGGCACTGAATAGAATAGATGGCAAGAATGCTATAATATGAAAATTATCTACAAATTTATCGCTTGTTTCTCCATTATACATTTACATTGAGGTGTTAATTATTTATATATATTTGTACTATCAGTTATAATGGTAATTAATAATACCGAATCTTTTATATAATTACCGTGACATATGCAGCATAACATATAAATTAATTAGATAGTATAGCGTCCTATGTCTATATTTAGGAAGAATTTACGCATGAAGAAATAATAACAACAATTGATAATAATAAATAAACAGGTGTGCCGAAAAGATCCAATAAAAGCTAAATGCATATAATTAAACCCTTCCTCAAGTATTTAAGGTCAAAGTCAAAATATGATATGTTGTAAATAGAATAATTATCTTGTACAAAGCGGTAACCTCATGCAAATAATATTAAGCAACAACATTTATAATATAAAGTACAAGACAAAATTGAAAATAAAAAAGAATAAACATAAGAATAAAATACAAACAAATAAAGTAATAAAGATAAAGATATCTGGCGAAAACAACTACAAACTTTCGTTATGATACTTCTCTAGTCTATAATAAGACCCTGCTGTCAAAACATTTCTGACCTCCCTCCGAAATCGCGAATATGGCAATTCTATACACTCCGTGCCCAAATGGTTATGGATCCTGAGGCTTTCATACATAATTAATGTTTTGTAAGAGCGTCTGGTTATAGGGAGACACAGATCAGATATCGGTTTGTGGTTAATCTTGTATTATGTGATTGATCAAAAACTTCGATATCTTAATGGAACCTCCCGACCGTAACCTAGACATAGATGAGGATTCTGCGGCTGAAGAGGAAGGAGGAATGATGTGCAACTTTAATGAAACCAAAAATGAGTTATCACTCTCAATATTATATCTTATAATATTTAATTTTGGAGGTCGTCAGTTGCTTGCTTCCGCCGAAATAAAATTGGTTAACAATGACAGGATTGGAGCATCAAGTCGCTGTAAGTCTGAAAACGTAAGCATTTTTTATATGTTTTTTAACTTTTAAATTTTTTTAAATAATTCCAGGACGCTCCAGAACGGCCATTAATAGAAACAATACCTTCAGAAATGGACGAAAATATTTTATTTGATCCCGAATCTGAGTGGACTACAAATCTCGGATTCCTGGTGATATTCAACCGATGCCCTGACAATTTCCAGAACCAGATTCTGTCTACGTACAAAAATTGTCTTCTGTTGAGCTCTTTGAGATATTTTTGATGTGTAAACATCTTACGCGGCTGCATGAGGGAAATCTCGGTAAATGGGACGGAAAGGTGTATGTGGATGGGGTCGGAAATGTGTAAACGGCTGTGACATCGTAACCATGCGCAGTGATTTTACAAGGGCTGCTCAAATATTTGTGCATGTCGATATATGATATGTTTACATGCCAGGGTCTCACGCTATTTCTTTTTTATAAAAATATTTATCAGTACCTTGCTGAACAAGCCCAACTTTATGCACATTTCAAAAATGAACCAGACAATGGAATTACTTCACAAGAAATTCGCTATTTTTAAGCAACTCTAATTCTCACCGGTTACCGCCCACCATTGCCTTCGAAACGACTGTAATGGAATTTGAAAGACGATACCAGCATCAAAATGTTGGCAGACCTAATGAGAAGAGACAGATTTCTGAAAATTCAAAGGTTTATCCGCATGGCCGACAACACTAAAGTGAATCAGTAAGATAAGGCTTGGAAATAACATCCTCTGATGAATGTCCTAAAGAATAAGTTTTTGTCTAATTTTCAACCTGTCCAGTACTTGTCCTATGATGAATCCATGATAAAATATTATGTAGACACAATGCCAACTTGTACACTGGTATGCATTTGTTTGCTTATCTTCGAAATCTAGGCTATGGGACAATTGGCACGATTCGAGAAAATCGAATTCCAAAATCATATCCGATGACGAAAAGAACGAATTTCATAAAAAAGACAACATATTATTGAGAGAAATGACGGTATTCTATTGGTACGTTGGATGGATAACGCTGTGGGTACTATAGTCTCAACGAGTGCCGGTGTTCATCCAGAGGGAGCGGTAAAAAGATACTGCCAAAAAGAAAAAAAACACATCATGATTTCTCGTTCTCACTGTGTGGCTACTACTTACAACAAAAACATGGATCAGGGCATTGCTTCGTACCGCATCGAAATACATGGTAAAAATGGTATTGGCCTATTTTTACTTGGGCTGATACACGTAGCATTGCACATTGCTTGGCACCTTAGGTGTAAAAATGAAAATATGTCAGCACTCAATTTTAGTATATTATACAAAACAATTGGCAAGGTTTCTGAAGCTCTTTTACAAAAAATGTATTTCCAGCCCTTGGATAGGATTAATCATTTGGTAGTCTCATGTAGCCGACGCAGAGGTGCTGGAGTGGGATGCCAGGCATTTGCTAGAACGATGTGCAAAAAGTGTGATGTCGGACTGTGTGTCAATTGTTTTGTCACTTACGACACTTACTAAGTTTAGTTTTATTGTAAAGTTGGCATTAAAATGGTCCCAACGACATATCAGTGGCGCCATTGAAATTAAAACCAGCGGCAATATATTGGTTTTAGGGATGTTTAGCCAAGGAAATTAGCATCACACCATCCTTTAGTTTTTAGTAGATCCGATGTCTGCATTTCCCTAAAATTGTCAGTACTTCCTGCATGCCATAGTGTTGTCGTCAACGACAACGGCCAACTTCTCACGAGTATCGACCATCATTTATACATACCAAGAAAATAATACAGCCCAGGAGCAATCTCTGCGACACTCCATAATGGCTCGCGATAAGCGCAGACTCATCACCACCAACTTCATCAGAACTACTATGAAAATGTGATTATTTTTACACCCACCGTATATCACGCGCTTAAGAGCCTCAATTATTATAGAAGTTTTGAATAATTTACATCTATTTCCAAACATATTTACGTATGCTCATATTCCAAACAAGACGAAATGAGACTAAACGTTGATCTTGGTCTCGTCTCAGATTAATCTAGGGTTGTCCACTTAGTTTTTTTCCAGAGTTTCAACATTTATTCAGCACTGCTAGTGCTTTACGGTCAGCTTCCTCATCACTTTCAATTATCTTATTTTCCGAGACATTTCGAGTTTGACTCCGGTAACGTTCAAAAGTTGAGGTTTTTTCATAGTTGATAATCTATCCCATCTATCCCAAGAAAATACACCGATATTCTTTATAAAAAATCTCGTAAAAAATGCTCTTGATGTAGCGCCTTCGCTGAGAGAAACCGCTCATAAGGAGTGCATATTTTCTTATCTAAAAGTGCTATCTAGAGAGCTACTAAACTGTATTTTATCGGTGTCAATAATTAAAGCAAACAGGCTAATCTTGATATAGCTCAAAGTCTCTCAGGAATTCTAACTACCTTAACTGTGTTCCTTTAATTTTTAACAGTTATTCGCAGCTACAATCAACTTCTTCAAGATAACAGGAACGGATTTAATCACAGGCTACCTAGGCTGCGGCGAACGGGCCCGCACCACAATGGCCTACAGCTCAAAGGGGGCTGTTTGGTTTGGTGATCGTAATCATCATTCATCATTTGCATTTGGCTTAACTTAATGTGGTGTTTGACCAGCCTGACGACGATACAGACTTACTGATTACCCATTCTGGATTTCTCCAAAAGTTGAATACAATTAGTAATAAAGAGATAATTTTAGCATCTCAAAACTTTCCAGAACTGTATAACAATGACTTAGACAATCAATTGGGGAACGAACTGTTTCAGTTGAAGTGTCGCGCCAGGAGTTAAAAAAAATGACGACGAAAATGAAAACGTCATTAGTCAGGAGAAGTGGATGTTTAAACTTATCTTAGAAAAAAAACATTAAAGATCGTTCTTCTAATATTGAGATTGCCTTAAAAATTTACCTGTCACTTATGGTCAAAGCAAGAGCAGAGAGAAGAGTAATTTTCAAAATTTAAGTTTATCAAAAAGAGGCTTCGAAACTCCATATTAGAAGACAAGCTGAATGATCTAGCTTTATCTAGGAATTGAAAGTGCCAGTTTAAGATAAAAAAAGAAGATAAGTAGCTATTAATGCGAAGTTGAGTCATAAACTAGTTATCTATTAAGCCACTAGGATTATGTGACACTATCGTTTCAGTTAGATTGTTTGGAAAAGCTCTGCATTTGAAGCCATTACGGTATATTACTTCAGTTATTTTAATTTTCTCAGGAACTCATTAAATTTTGAAAGCTCAATAGGTACGTTGTACAGAAAGGTTCTATAATTTAACAATAGCTTTAGGTATTCATTTTTAAATCTTTAATTGGGTAAATTGCTGAAAATGCTGTTATTGTAGGTTAATTTAAAATATATATTTTCCTCGATAGGTCTCGCGCCACAAATTCAAGTTAGGGACCCACATATCCTAAATACTATCAGTAACTAAGGTGACCCACTGTTCTGAAATGAAAACCAGAACTAAGGGCGGATATAACTCCGGGTTAGCCCCCCCCCCCCCCCGAGGGGTAGGGTAGGTTTGCTACATTTTCGTTTTTACATACGATAAAAAATACGGGATTTTGTTGACTTAACCGGGACAAATGAAACAAGACAAATTTGATAAAGTTTCATGCAATCCAACACTTCAAATTGCATTATATACATGCATATACCAAAAACTACTTATTTGATTTTGTAATTTTTGTAGTACATTGCCGAAATATGGGACATCAGCTGTCCCGGCAGGACAATGAAATTTATGGCAGGAATACGGGACGCCCTGAGATATACGGGACATCTGGCAACCTTAGGGGGGAGGGATAGAGATGCACGCCGCAGGTGCCGCTACAGGCTAATCCGAAGAAGGCGAAAAATTTTGAGGGTGCCACGCCCAATTTTTTACTCAAAAGTCGTTAAAATTGCAAAATTAGTATAATTTACAACTAGAATATAGTTCTCAAAAACAGTATAGTTCTGGTTAAATGAAAATAGGTGGGGTCACCTTATAATCAGTATCAAAAAGAATTTAAAAAATTGTTTTTCTATTGCAAAAATTCTAGAAATTAATTTTTCTTTCTAATTATCTTCTGAAAACTTCCAGCGTAACATGAATAAAAGTTAAACATGGAATTAGTAGAGTTTTTGATGTCAACTGATAATAGTGTTTTAATTTTGGGTTAAATAACCATTATCTAATGTGTACGTAAAATTTCTTATTGTTGGGCGCGGTAAGAAATTACTAGATAATATCTACTATTACAATATATTTGTCAAAAGAAGCTCTAAAAAATCAAGGACTAAAAGGATCCAAAACCAACAGGATCATGTAAGAATCAAGAAATTATCCAAGAATGAATGGAGGCTCTCTTACAACCAAGTGACAAATACTGAATGGCTATTTTGTTATTCGAGTAAAGAAATTTGAAAAGAAACGGGTGTCTCAAAAAGAACATTCTATCATGTATCAATGGCATGTCTCAAAGGAATGTTATCAAAGCAGGTAGAAATACAGTGGATATATCGGGCGAGCATTTTGTTTTCTATAAAAAGTGACCACACCTTTTCAAGCTATAGAATGATTTCTCTCACACATTTTAAGGGTTTCCGGTGTTTTGTTGGCCATTCTCTTCTGGCAACATTGTTACGCTCCGAATTGTTTAGCTATATAATAAATGTTGGATGCTCGACATTA
>MU187270.1:62761-97177 GCA_016904865.1 Pissodes strobi | reverse complement strand
TTTTTACACCCTTGCTGCTCTTTGTTCATTAGGTTATGCTTATGCACCATTAATAATGGAGAGCTCAATTATATCCCAGTATCATTTAGTGCTTTACATAGTAGGTTTCTTCCCATTCCAATTATATTTAGCTCGATTTTTTCACGACACAATGCAATGATGAAAGACGCAGTGACATCTCAATGATCGCGGTAGCTATAATTTGTATTACTCTTGTGATTGCTGAACAAGCTATTCTTTTCCCTTTTCTTGCTCGTTATATTGATGGTGTTGCAAGTATTTAGCTTCAGCGGCTCTCAGCCAGGTCCAATTCTAATTAGGAAAAAGTGTCAATTTTTTGGCTAGTGATTTAAAAATACATTTCAATAGTTGTTCTAACCCAAATGTAGATAACTTGTGAGTACTAACCCGAACCCACAAAGAAATGATAAACGAATTGCTGCCCAAAAAGGCATTCCCAAAAGCTTTATTTGGGAAATTTATTCATGAACAATTTCCACACCCATATCATTTACAAACGGCCTTGAAGCCTCAAAATTTGCGACCAGGAATGCATTGGTTAAGAGATTAATTGCGTTTGGATGCTAATTTCATAAACAAAATCCATTTTACTGATGAAGCTGAGTTCACGAGGAATGGACCTATTAATTTTCATAATCATCATGTTTGATTTAAACAAAAACTGAATTTTGAATCAAAACATCAGGATAAGTTTTCTATCAAGGCATGGGCAGGAATTATTGGAGATTTTTTGATAGGGCCCTACGCGTTCTCTCGTCGTCGAAATGGACAAACGTTCTATCGGTCTTGATGGATGATGTACTGTACCAATTAAGACAGGACATGTTTTTTATGCATAAGGGCCCCATCATGCATAAAAAACACATCCTGCATCCTTGTAAATGCTTCAAAATCCAGTAGTGCGATTTCTTCCTTTGGAGCGCCCACTTGACGGAGGCCGTAAATATTATTTTTGGATAAATTTTGTCAATTTATCTCACGACAAAATCAGGCGGTAACTAGACCTGATGGCAGAAAACATCAACGATAGCTTCGGATTTGAAAACTGGTCGCTTTTATCCTGTCTGAACGCTTCAAGCGAAGGAACCCGTCCTTTCCAAGAAAGAATATCTACGGCCTCCGTCAAGAGGGCGCTCCAATCGGAGTCACCGCTTCGAGCAACTCGAAACTGCATTCATCGATACTGGTGAGTTGCAACCCGGAAATAAGGGAGCGACAACACATATTGACCAGTAAAAGGAAAGACATCGCATGGATTTTGAAGGCAGAATATGTGCTGCTGGGTATTTTCTCG
Source organism: Pissodes strobi (assembly GCA_016904865.1). Classification (NCBI taxonomy): domain Eukaryota; kingdom Metazoa; phylum Arthropoda; class Insecta; order Coleoptera; family Curculionidae; genus Pissodes; species Pissodes strobi. The sequence continues at coordinate 95,862 of MU187270.1, read as the reverse complement.
AATTATCGGCCGTATTGTCTAATAACGGTATTTTACTGTGTGGTTACCCTTCCTATAAGAAAAAAAGGTTTGTTACATGTTAGTGTGTCTATATTGAATAGCTAAAATTATTTATAATTTAACTAGGGCCTTTCCGTGGGACAGAATTTCCTCCACTGAGGCTGAACCACTTTCAGAGGCTTATTTTATGCTAACCTAGAGAGTTCTCCGGTTTCATTTCATCAGATGGAGGCCTTTTGTCGAGGTGATGAGACCACATGTTGGAAACGTAGCATTGCAGGACATGCCGGTGGATTTCAAGTTGCAAAAATCTACTAGATACAAGTAGGCCCTACCCTTTTTTAATTTTATTTCAAATTTACCCTCAAGGACTGTAGGTACCTTCTATTCAATCTTCAATCACCTTTCTTTACCATTTAATTAATTAATATTTATTATCTTCTTTGTCGTAGATGATTTTGTCTTGACCGTAACTGGTGGACTTAACTTTTTTGTACTGAGTACATTATTTACCTAAATCTCTAACCGTATTTGTATTATTAACTTACCGTTAAACGACTGTAGGTCGTCTGTTATCTTACACTGTACCTATTTTTGCTTATTGACCTTACCGATAAACAGCTTTAGGTAATCTATCGTCGTGTATCATATCTATTCATGTTTCTTATCATATTTGCTTATGTTCTTCATTATCATATCCGATATTATTTCGAGTAGAGAATTTATTCTGCTGATGTCATGATGATTATTTGATTTATTTTCTGTCTACTTAAACGATAGGCTCTTACTGTGATTGGCTGTAAGCCCTATGGCAGTAGACTGTTTTACTTAATCGCAATATGCAAATTTAACTTGTCGCCTTAATACAGGTCTCGAAATGAGCTCACTTCGTCTTCATTTGTAGATCTTCACCGGCTATTCATTCATTCATTGATTTGGTATATCTATTTTAACTAGTTATTGGTCTAATAATATTATCGCTGCCATGGGCTTAATTTAGATTAGTTCTGCTCATTAGCTTATGAGCGATACCATAAAGTCAACTTAATTTCAGATAAAATTAATTGTCTTTAAAGTGATCACGAAAGCATTTAATATTTAAATAAATAGTTTAATTAGAATCCTGATGTTATTAAAAAATACCTATGAAAAAATATCTATGAAACCGCAACGGCTAGTGTTAGACTTCACATTCTAACACAAATAAGTCTTTAACACGAAGAGGAGTAAGACAAATAGACACAATCTTCTCCAAGATTTTCAGGACTCTGCTGAAGTCAGTATGTAAGGAAGTCAATTGGGATTCATTAGGTGTCAACATTAATGGCGAACACTTACATCATCTGCGATCCGCAGATGTTATAGTATTAATCACGGATAGAAGACGATGCATGTAAAATGTTGTGCGAATTCAACAACGCCTTGAGACGGGTGAGACTTCGATGAATCTCACAAAACCAGCTATATGGCGAACCTAGTCATGACCAAGAATCTTATGGTAAACAACACTTCACTAGAGCAGGTCTCATCGTATAAATATCTGGGTCATGAAATTAAAATCAGCAGAGACAACCAAACACATGAAGTTAAGAGAATGACTGGGTTGGCCTGTGGGTTGTATTTGGGAGGATCGTATACTTAAAGCGCAGAGTTTTTGACAAGTGTGTTCTGCCGGACCTGATGTACGACGCCGAGACATTGACCTTTACCATGCAATCGACAAATAAAATCAGAATTGCACAAAGAAAAATGGAAAGATCTATGCTGGTAATAACTCTGAGCGATCGGATTCCTAATAATGTAATAAGACAACACAGAGGCCTTATGGATGCGGTGACAAGGATAGGTCGATTAAAATAGAACTGGGCTGGTCAAATGCTAGATTTTCAGATCGACGATGGACGAAAAGAATAGTCGAATGGAGACCCCGAGAAGAAGCGCACCGAAATCGAGGACTTCCTCCAACGAGATGGACGCACGATCTTAAAGGAGTGAAGACCAGCTGGATACAAGCAGCCCAAGATCGACGAAATTGTGGACTAGAAGTGTGTTGTGACGATGTCTGAGATGATGATGTTATTTTGGTAAGCTAAAGTGGAAGGTAAAAGAATAAATATTGTAACAATATTCTAATCTAGGGTATGTTTCTAAATTTTATTTCCTTGATTTCAATGTTCATAAATTATTGATATATTCCTAGTTTAAAGGTTAGTGGCGTCTTCGGCTAACTGCCAACTCTTCGACTCACGCCTTTAAACAAAATTAAAACCGCTGAGTGAACCTGGAATATGGACCGATTGTTAAGCAACTAACTAATAGTGTTAAAATTCATGCATTTTTGCTTAGATGTAAGACATATTTGAATCAAGATTGACCTCGTTCCCCAAATTTAAATGAGTTGGATTTTTTTCTTTGGAGATATTTAAAGGCTTTGGTGTGCATAATTCCGGTTCGCAATGTGGAGGAATTGCAGCAGCGTGTAGTTAGTCAGTGCGAGCATATCAGGAGCATCCCTGGTATTTTTGAGAAAATGCATATGGGGATGCATCCAAATGAATGGGGAACATTTATGACATTTGCTTTGAAAGAAAGCTGAATTATTATTGTTTCGTTAATGTTTTCTTCAACATTTCAGTTGCCAATTCTTATGTTAACAATTGTCTTTATTTAAAGTGGTTTTCTACATCACAAAAACGCGTTTTCCTCGAAAACGGTACCCCCTGCGGCTTTTTACCAACAGTAACTTTTTTTAAGATAAATATCTAGTGGAATCACATTTCCAGTGTCAGCGGACGATTTCCCTTAATCGAAAATTAAAAGGTATCAAATCTTAACTTTTAACTCCAAATGGTTAGAGAGATAATCGATAAAATCTCATTTTGAGGACCAACTTGACGGAGCATTTCGATAGGAACTTTTCTTCATATTTCTAGCTTTAGAATCACCTTCCAAAATGTATGAATGTTATTCCCGGACACTCTGTATACACGATATTCTTTCCCATTTCTTCTTATTATTTAAATTTAATAGATTTCCTTGATATCGCAATTATTTTAACTCTTTGCTAAAACACTGTATTTATGCGAGCTATGTTACAGATATTAAGTACTGCAGATACTTCATTGCTCTGCTAAAATATGTAACAAAGGAATATACTAGATACATCCACAAAAATGTCTAATTTATTGGAAGTACATACAACGTACTAAGGTCTGCCTAAGGTCATATTTAATGATTGTTCTGCTCTATAACCGATATTAGAATTATTACTGCTATTGTTAGGCAGCCGTAAGAATGTGTTAATCTTCAACAAACCAGGTAAGAAGCTTCTGGCGGAACGCAATTTTTTTTGTTATCATGGATTTATCGAAAGGAATGCTAAATCTTTCTGAAATCGCTATTAAGTCAGAGTTTTTCAGGCAATCTATATTCTGAATTAACTATTGTTACAAATGAATTAGTGTATGGCATGGGTAAAAATCATACATTCGAATTTAATATATTTTACACTCAATAGCTAGTTTACATGTATATTAAAGAGTGCATTAGCATTATGGAAGATGTTACATGAATATTTCATATTTTGTGAATCCTCTTATTCGTAGTATAAATAAATAATAAAATAAAAATACAATCGAAACAAAAAAATGCCTTGTAAAGTAATTCTAGAAACTATGTCACTCCTGTAATAGTAAAGTTATCCTTTTTAATATATAAAATACAAAATACCGTAGAACTCAATTGCTTGGTGACTATACTGAGTTTTCTGAATTGCGAGCTCGCTGTGAGCACTTAAAGAACTAATATTATCAAGATTATGTGGCTCTAACGAGTCATTCCTTAGGGTTAATGTAAAAAGTTGCTGGAAATTTGTTAACAATAAAAAGAGCAGTTGTGGTTTGCCTTCTGTTATGCACTATAATAACACTACTAGTGCTTCTGGCATAGATATTGTCAATCTATTCGCTGAATATTTTTCCACGACATATAGTGATCAGGATTGTGTCTTGCATGATACTGAATTGCCTTCTGGAGATATCGACCTGTCACGATTTTGCATACCTATCTCATCTATCTATGAAAAGTTGTCCAAACTAAATATAAACAAGGGACCTGGCCCTGATGGCCATCCCTAGCTAAACATTGTAGCTTTCTGTTTTCTAGACGCCTTTTCCACATTTTTAAACAGCCATTAATGAGTGGGACATTTCCAGCTCTTTGGAAGGTAAGCTTTATCACTCCTATATTGAAATCTGGGATCACTCTCAGGGTAGCAATAATCGACCCATCAGTGCGCTTAATTGTATTCCAAAAGTGTTCGAGAGCCTTGTATGTGATTAAATGGCAGCTTGTTTGCAGGGTTGCTTTATTGAACAACAATTTGAATTTCTTTCTCACCGCTCCACTGAACTGAATCTTTTAACATTAACGGATTTTCTTTTGATATCCCTGGAATACCGTCCGTGCAGTGTATACAGATTTTACAAAGGCCTTTGATCGGGTAAATGATAAGGTCTTAATTGATAAGTTGCAAGGTCTGGGAATTCAGGGCAAGCTTTTTGGAATGGTTGTCATCTTACCATACAGAGAGAATACAAATAGTGCGCACTTTAATACCCTTGGACTGGACAAGGGTATTAAAGTGCCATCTGGTGGACCCTAGGATTTACACCTTGGCCCTCTTCTTTTTAATATATATGTGAATGATATTGCCTCTTGTTTTGTCTCTGCACTTTTTCTAATGTTTGCAGATGATTTAAAATGATATATGAGAATCAAGAATAACGATGATTATTTGAGTTTACAGGCTGATTTAGATCGTGTGAGCCACTGGTGTGTAATTAATGGGATGGAACTTAATGTCAGCAAGTGCCACTTGATGTTTTTCAGCCGTAATAGAAACACCCCGGATTAAATCTATACCATAAATAGTTGCCCTTTGGAATCTCTATCTCAAATTTAAGATCTGTGCGTTATCCTTAATTCAAACGTATCTTTATTCCTCATATATCTATGGCAGCCTCGAGGTCCCTTCAGATGCTGGGCTTTGTCAAGCGCTGTGCTAAAGATTTTCTTAATATACAGTCCATTAAATTATTGCTCTGTTCTTTGGTGAGACCTCATTTAGATTACTGCTCATATGTCTGGTCCCCTCACTATGGTGTCCACATTTAAGCTATCGAAAGAGTTTAACACAAATTCTTGAGGTTTGTTTCTTTCAGGAATCACCATAAGGTTGTGGATGTCAATTAGTCTAGCATTGAAAGTTCACTCAGTATGACTGCCCGTCAGATCAGATGCACAATGATCACACCTTGTTTTATAATTTGTTGCATTCTCACAGTTTTAGTCCTGGGCTATTGGGAAAAATTAACATCCATGTCCCTTCTAGGCAAACAAGGCTAATTCAGCCCTTTCAAATTGCGCTCCATCGTATTAACTATGGATATAATTCTTATCTATCTAGATCAGCTAAGTTTGCGAATCAGTATTCTGACAGGTTGGACTATTTTGGATACCAGAGGGTTTTTAGATCTCAACTTAAGTCATATAATATTTGATGAGATAGCTATTTATTCAGTATTATTTATTTGTTAAAATTATTGCTTTTTTTGTCATTTGTTGGCTTTGATTGACTTATCTTGTGATATGGATATATGCTACATTCTATATTTCTATCATTGTTTCAACTATTTTCAATTTCTTTATTTTTGTGTGAGGTTAGGTTTTAAAACTTGTATTTTGTATTTTTACCTTGTATTTTAATTATACATTGCTCGTTGATAGATAAATAAATAAATAATGAATCATATTCGCATGATCTGTCGCATATGAAAAGATAATAATAATATATCGATTATTGAAACAATCTTGAAGAACATTGAAAATTTCGTTTATACTTTTGTTTAAATTTTATTTTGAGAACTAATTCTAATAATTATGGAAAATTCCCTTGTCGTTGTAGGGATTTCTCCTATATTTGATATTGGCGGTGAGGTCAATAAACTATAGCACAGGAAAAAAATGTTGTTCCTTAGAGTATTTCCAGATAATATTCAAAATCCCTTTGTTCAGATGAACACCAACTGAGCTCATTTCGGGACCTGTATTAAGGCGTCAAGTTAAATTTACAAATCGCTATTAAGTGAAACAGTTTACTGCCATGAGGCTTACAGCCAATCACAGTAAAAGCGTATCGTTCAAGTAGATAGATATATGCTGTAAAAGATACAGCATTACTGGATATTAATGCTTCAAAAAACCAAGTTATTGTCTTAAATAACTAATGCTTTAAGAGAGCATTATGGATTTTTTTCTCTAGATATTTTAAAAACCGTTATCACTATAAAAACCGCTCGTGAAGCCATAATGATGTAAAACGGCTCTTAGGAGCAACCCTCTAAAGTAAGAATGTCACCGACTCTGCCACAATATTTTACTTTTGCTGCAGCTCATTTAGCTTCAGGAAAACTCCTGATGTATTTTCATCCTCATACACAGATGAATTATGCTGAATGGCCTACACTTTAATCAGGATATATTCTAAGCTTACATGTAGAGCAGATCATCTTGAGTCCCCATGAGTTAAAACTTGATTGTGATGGAGTTACTACGACTCGTGAGTCTTTTAGCAAAACATATTCTCTTGAAATTTCAGTGTTTGAACCCTGAGAATAATTAATTGTACGGGTTGGATACCTACATATCAATGCCGTCCCTTTTAACATGAAGAAATTTTTTAAAAAATGGCGAAAGGCCTTGACATTCATATATAAATGATCAAAGAGAGACGATATAAAATACTGCAAATGCCGTAAATATCATAAATATTTATATACTTTTTAGTAGGTACATATTCAAGAACTAAGTTAAGCGGAACCTGCTTTGGTACGCAATACCCAGCTTGTTTTATTCAAGTACCAAAACAAATTAAAAACGCTGGTCCTTAGTACAAATAAGATAACTAGTCGATGGCAAACCATTGACAAACCAAAATTAAACCGTTGAATAGTTACTAAAATCATGTTACTTCCAATTATATTTTTTTACCTATAATCATCTTCTGACTGAATCGGTGATTATATCCTTCCCAGAAGCAAACGGTCGATCAGGATACTATAAAATCATAAAAATTAAATTGCTTTATTTTCCGCCTTACTAGCTTTGAAGTGCGTGCTTAAAAATGCGTTGCCATAGACTGTAGATAAATAATAGGAAGGCCTCACAAAACTTCTACCGTGAAAAGTTATTATTGAATTGAAATGGTCATCATCTTTATATGACAATAGGTGATACACCTACTATTGATATTGCTTATAGCCGTGGTCATAATATTAAATAAAATTTAAAATTTTCAGAATTTTTTAATTAAGGATTTAGTCAATTTTTACCGAGTTTGGGTTATTTTGTGCCCAAATAACAAAAATAACTTCTTGGGATTTTTAATATATTTGTTATTTATTAGAAAAACTTTTAAATTTTCCCGCAAATTATTTCCTAATGATTTTACCTGACCTCAAAATGAAAGCATATAGTGGTAAAGATCATATTCAATGGCGATTTGTGGCATTTTTTCAGCTTTAGACCCAAAAAATCGATAAGAGATAATTTAGCGATTTTGGAAATAGATATTCAGTCCAGTTTTAACAAGAAACACCATTTAATTTACTTAGCAAATGCATTAGAGGCACAAGCAAATGAATGACATGGGAATGACTGGCCACATTCCAAACTTTATTTCAATTTTTTTTACTAAAAGTACCTCCTCAGGTAGATTAAAAAGATATATCTCTAATTCGAAATCCTTTAACAATGGCATTCTAATAGCCATTTACAGTATACGCAAATATCTCTCACCTTAAATCACACACATACTTTATGCAGACGACTTAATAATCTATCATTCCTCCTCTCTTGCTAGACTTAGCAAAAGAATCCTGCAAGGCAGCGTCAAACTTCTCGAAGAATGGTCACACCTTATCAGTTTTGCCATTCCTCCCACAACATTATAAACCATCTATTTTTAACATAGAAGACTTGTATCAAGTTTAACAACCACCTAGCTATCTTTAATGTCCCAATTGAAAACAAGGATAGTATCTCCTTTTTATGTAAGAATTTTGACTCCTGCCTTAACTGAAAAGCTCACCTTACGATTATCATCACCGATACCTCAATATCTTACGCTTTTTATCCAGCTCTAACTGGGGATCTGATCGCTTTGCTCTGTTAAAAATATACTGCAAAGTAACACTGTCCAAATTTTGTTTCCACTCAAAATAGGTGCAGGAGCCATCCGTACCTTTCTAACTGCTAGCCTCTTCTTGATCGCCTCGCAACTATTCCTCTAAAATTTTATCTTGAACAGAAACTCCTATCAGTACCCGCTCAACGAAGAGTACCAGTGATCGCCTACAAAACATCTTAGACACGTTCAGTCTTCAAATTCACTCAACTAAATACTACTGCCTTATAAAGACATTCCTGTTCTGGATCATTTTCTCTCCTACTTTCAACCTAAAACTGCAAACTTATAGTAAAAACTCTTATCTTAACATATTTACTCTTCAACATAGTAATAAATATAAAAAATTCTCTCTTATCTACAAAGATGGTTGAATAACTGAAAAAGGAGTCAGTGCAGCGGTTGCATTTAATAATATAATATACAGATTTAAACTAAACCACATAATATCAGCATTTTTAAGGGAAGAACTAAAACTCCTTCTTAATTTTCAAAGGAAATACTATTTGCCTACAAATGAGGGATTAAATGGAAAGCAATGCATTTATTGAGTCCATGGTGAATCTCCATGGACTCGATAAATGCATTGCTTCCCATTCAATCTCTTGCACCTATCCATCCTATATCTAGGCAAATATTAGATGTACTTATTATGTATATGCCAGGCAATGGATGGATACCCAGCCATGTCGACACACCAAGCAATGTGTTGACTGTTGCAAACGCCGAAATATCCATATAAAATGGATTTGACTTTCCAACCTCCTGATATATACACAATGAAGAAACGCAAGCCTTAAAGGTTCTCAGACTCTATAATCCACAGTGACTGGTCTATGTATGAAGATACAAACAAACTATTCGAAATCAAACCAAATGTTTCTAGGTGTTTATATTTTGATAATTATCAAGCAAAAATACCCATGGTCCATACATCATATTCTTGTAAGGACACTCTGATCATTTAACAGATACTTATTGATTGTCCTAGCTGATCACTCTCCGGAAACAAATATTTCCAACAAGTAAAGAACAAAGGCTCTCGCTCAGCAGCAAACCTATTTTATTTTGGAAGGACAACACACTTTATGGCAAGATATAGTTCAAGTTAGTCATTTATTAAGACTTTGTGGAAAGACGGATTGTTAAGCAGATTGACATTACCATCAGCACTGCTTCTATGGCTTCCCATTTCTTAAGGGATCGAAACATCCGAGTAAAATCAATGCCGGAGTTCCTCAAGCGTGTATATTATCTCCCACACAGTTCCTGCTCTATATCAACGATCTCTTAGATAGGACCAAACACCTCTATTTACAGCTATTATTACATCCTCATTCATGTCGCGGACTCCAATGAACACTGCTCGTACCTAACGCGAGCAAGAAAATCAGATTGTTGCCATCAATGAAGAGATAAACGTCATCGTGGATGAGGAAAATATTGTCTAGTTTAGCGCAGGAAAAACTCGAGCTGCTGTCTTCTCAAAAAAAGCAAACAACGCAGAACCTGACATATCAATGACAGGGCAAACATTGACTCTGACCTCATCCAAAAGCTTGCTGGGGATCAACGTAGGAAACAACATGTCTTGGCGTAAGCACGTCACCAAATCGCCAAGGCTGCAACACAGAAGCTAGGAGCGTCCTATAGAGTAAAAAAGTTGTATACACCTCATTCGCTCTTATTGCTTTATAAGGCCCAGATAAGACCATCTCTGGAATACTGTTTCCATATGTGCAGCTCGGCACACATGGAAGCACTTGCTCAAGATATTGGGCATCATATAGAGGAGAGCACTTCCTCTTGTGGATGACCCAGAGTTGACTAAAGACCTTGATAGTCTTGAACATCGAAAAAAATTAGCGGACTTATCTCTTTACTATCGATATTCCTGCGGAAGCTGTTTAGAATATGCTATGAAAAACTATCGAACTAAAAAAAATATATGTTTTGCTCCCTTAAAAAAACGAAATATCTTATATTTTAATGCAGTTATGAATTTTACAGAAAGTTATTAGAACACTCTTGGACAGAAATCATTGAACAGCTATTTTTTTAACCAAAACCGTTCTTTTGTAGGAAATGGTTAGGAAGAGGGAGAGTTATTCAGTGGTCCATGCGCTCACCTGATTTGGTCCCCATGAATTTTCTCATGAGATCACATTTAATATAACAGAACTAAACCAAATAATTTATAACAAGATTAAAAGAGAATTGAAACCGATATAGGAAGAACCGAAAGGATGTAATCATATTCTTAGCAATGTATTAACTAACCCAAACCTTTTGAACATCAAATTTCACAAGTTTGAAAGTAATTTTGAATTTCTGAATTTTGACAATAAATAAAATTACATGATTTTTAAATACCTTGGTGTTTTCTATTTTTTTTTTAATTTTACAACTAGCAGAAATGTAGTTGGTCAAAGAATTACAGAAAATAATAGAAAGTTAATAGAACACTCTTGGGCAAAAATCATTGAGCAATTATTTCTTCTAATCATAGATGCTATTTTGTAAGAAATGGTTAGGAAGAGGTTATTCAGTGGTCCGTGCGCTCACCTGATTTGGTCCCCATGGATTTTCTTATGGGATTATATTTGATATAACAGAACCACGCCAAATAATTTAAAAGAAGATTGCGAGAAAATTGAAGTGGAAATAGGAAGAATCGAAAGGATGTAAGTATATTCTTAACAGTGTATTAAAGACAAACCTTTTGAGCATCTTCTTTCACATGTTTGGAAGTAATTTTTAATTTCTTATTTTTGACAATTAATAAAAATACATGGTTTTTAAAATACCTTAGTGTGTTCTATTTTTTTTTTAATTTTACAACATGCGAAATGCTGGTTAAAGATGTACAGAATTAGAACCCTCTTTGGCAAAAATCATTGAATTTGTTTTTCAGTCAAAAGCGCTATTTTGTAGGAATGGTTAGGAAGAGAGAGGGTCATTCTGCGATCCGCAGGCTCGTCTGATTTGATCCTCATTGATCTTCTTGTAGGATCATATTTAATACAATAAAACTAAGAGCAAAATTATTTAAGAAGAGCCACACTTGTCATAGACCCCTTCGATTTGGCTAATTTTTTGTGGACATGTTACTCACCTAGAGTGTAGTCAAAAGCTGAAATATCAGGTCACGCAAAAATTTATTGGCTAACCTGTAGCCATTTTTCGTTTTTTTTTCCACATTTTTGACTTGAATTTGGGTATTTTCGATTACGCAGAGGTTTTTTGTACTAAGTAGCTGTAAATCAGTTACCTAGTGTAAAATTGACCAAGGAACAAGAATATGGCTACAGATTTGAACTACGACAAATATCTCCAAAAATATTGGTTAAAATTTATCAAAAAAGTCCCAAATTTTGGGGAAATGTTCAAAAATCATTTCTTTGACTATACGAGGCGGTCATCTTGTAGAGAAAAAGAACCAGCGAATATAAAATAAGCACATACCCAGATTTTTAGGACGAACCGTTCAGAAGTTGCGCGGCTTCAAAGTTGCAGGTTCTTGTTTTCTTTCAAAAATCTCAATTTTTGAACTCGTGGGATAATGTTATCAGAATACTCTTGGGCAAAAATCATTGATTGAACACTAATTTCTTTAGCCAGAAGCCCTATTTTTGTAGGAAATGGTTAGGGACAGGTAGGGTTATTCATTGATTCGTCGCTCCCTTGATTTGGTCCCCATGGATTTTCTGGATGTAAGTATATTCTTAAGAATGTATTAACAACAAACCTTTTGAACATCTAATTTGATATGTTTTAAGGCAATTTTTTATTTCTGAATTTTGACAATAAATAAAATTACATAAATACCATGGTGCTTTCTATTTAAAAAAATTGACAGCAAGCGGAAATGTAGTTAAATTAGCTCTCAATAAGATAATAACTGTTTGCTTAATTTTTTTATTTCAGTTGGATTATCTTTCGACTGAGCCACGCCAAAAAAATTGGCAAAAAATCCTTTATTAAAATTAGAAAAAAAAATCAAATAAATATCTACAATTTAAAAAATATACCTCGCAATTGCACTGCAATTTCAGTTATAGTTTATAAGATAGTGCACAAGTTATTTGAACTAGTCTAGACTATTGGCTTACGCTTTATCCCCTGCGGTTTTAGAGGCTCTGTAAATCAAACGTGGCCATCCAAAGATTAACGGCAACTACAGACACGATACCTTGTTCAAAATAAAGATGTTCTTGATATTGAACTTTCATATAACGTATTTAATCTAACACAGCTTCCTTTCAAGTTGGCGATGATGCATCAGTCCATTAAATATAATTTAATTTATAGTTCATAAAATTGCCTGACTATGTCATTCGCCGTAATCTCTTAAATGATGAATTGTATAATTCTGAAATAATGAACATCTTCAATTTTCGCAACTGCTAGCTAAGAACAATCAATTACAATGCAAAAAAACCTAAATTATTGATCACGAAAAATTTAGCACGATCTAAATGGACCGCTTTCACAAATCTCTCAAGTGCGGGGGAACGATCGTTCGAAAACCAATAATCGGTTAAGTTTCGGAAATTCCCAGAATTATTATTCTTATACAACCGTAAAAATATTTGTTTCATATACCCAATTAAAATTTCTTGCGAGTCTATGAGAAGATGGTATACCTCTTTACTTTGCCGGTTCATTGGGCCATAACCGGCATCTAATTTTTGTTGGTCCAGCAATATCCGATGCCATAAATGACAGAAAGGATTCTGAAAACTGAAAGCGGGTCAGTTGCAGTACTTGCCATATACCCCACAAGCCGCTAAGAGGGTAATTTTTTGCATCATAAAAGAGAATTTTAAATTACCTTGATATTTCTGTTTATTTTATGGCATATTATAGTAGATGGTCTAATGCAAACAATCAAAAGGGTTGGTACGTACAGGCGGCAATAAAGGCAATACTTCAAAAGGAAAGTTCGTTTCGCTTATGTCAATAGAAGGATGAGATTATGGGGCAATTATTTTATTATGCCCAGAATATCCCTAAATATAGCTTACAAAAAAATTACTAGAGTATAGGCAAACATTTACACAGGGTGTTGATGCAATTTGGAGTACTGGATATATTATAACATCGCCTTTTGCAAGAAACTCTAGAATTTATTTTAATGTTGCAATATCTTAGAAATATATAAACAGTATCTTAAAAAGTAGAGCATATGTTAATCATCTTAGTTTTGGGCGTTTTGGGCCTATTTTTTAATTGAATCCGGATGGACATTATAAACAGTGGTTTTCTGAATGCTTTAATAAAATTTTAAAGCCACATATCATTTATGATGCACACATACGAAAAATTTTCAGGATTTCCTTAATATGTACAGGAATTTACATGATATATAAATAATCCTTTATTGACACCCAAATCTTTTTTACAAGACACAGCAACATCAAAACGAAAACAGATGCGGCCTATTGCTTGCTAATCTAAATTTAAATTATATAATGGACATTAAATAGCAGGAACACCTTAAATAAAATACATTTTTGTAAAAACAATTGAAAGTTTGAAAATTTTTAAAATTTTTTAGGTTTAAAATAATTAAAAGCCTAAAGCTTTTTGAAGTAATGTGTGTAAAAGATAAATTAAATTAAATTAAAATCATATATATACACTCATTATGTAAAAAGATGGTAACTTGCCTTTTAAATTTGTTTGGGCAAGCAATCTGTTGCAGGTTATTTGGTAAGGCTCTATATGCTTTTACCGCCCTATAGCCAGGACTTCTTTCAAAATAGGCGAAGGAGTGCGCAGGGATGCTATGGCCCATCCTGCCTCTGGTAACCACTGCCATGTCCTCGGCATAATTATCCACATTTGCCGAAAACAGGCTTGGCTGTTTTTTTTACTAGAGTTACCAAAGATAGGAAGTAGAGTAAGGTAAGGCGCAGTAAAACAGTTTTAAAGTGTGTGTGTGTTTAATACCCTCCGGAGCCTTTTCATTACTGTACAAAGACTATTTAGCTTAGCTGCCAAGGCGCTGATATGTTGCTCCCAATTTAAAGAGGAATCCAGATGCACGCCAAGAAATTTCATGCTATCCAGTACGGGGATTGATTTTCCGTTCAGTCTTACATACAGCGATTCATTCCTAGTTTTTGTTTGTCCTGCATTTAGGGTCAACAGATTTCTCCGACACCAATCTTGCATTTGTTCTGCTGTATGCACACAGTTCCCAGAGAGTCCCACAAGAGATGAACTAGCCAATATGACTGACGTGTCGTCAGCATACTGACAGACAAGCCCCAATGAAAGAGCCCCACAGAGACTATTCGCGTACAGAAGAAAGAGTAGCGGACCCAATATGGATCCCTGAGGAACACCCTGTGTCAAAATGACTGTTTTTGAGAAGCGTTGCTTCCCGTTTCTTATCACACTAGCCGTCTGTCTCCTGTTGGTCAAATAAGAGTTGATCAGAGACAATTAGAATATCATAATTAATAGTGTCAAAATCCTTCGAAAGGTCAAAGTATAAACCAGCTACTTTCTCATTGTTGTCGACTTTTTCTCCTACAAAAAGATATTGTTTTATAAATGGCTGATTGAGTAGACCTGCCAGGCCTAAATCCAAATTGTTATTTGACAGGAATGTTACTCTGTTTTATGGAGTTGATTATTCTATTATACATTGCTCTCTCAAAGACCTTTGACTCCGAGGGCAACAGTGAAACTGGTCTATAGTTGTTGGTTACCTTTCTCATGAATTGCTAAAATTTTTGCTGACTTGAATCGTTCAGGAAACACTCCTGAAAGAATTAATAATAATTAATAATATGAGTTAGTGGTCTTGTTACATATTTAGAGAAATGCGTTTCAAAACATACACTGGAATTTCATCCAGCTTTGCCGAGAATTTATCAGGAAGAGCAAGAATTATATTATATATTTAATTTTCACACTGGCGACATGAAAATTGTTTCATGGCAAGTGATCCTAGCTTTTATGTTATGATTAGCATTTTTTGAACTAAGGTTGAAATTGTTAGAGAACATTTCTGCTATTTCACAGGGATCCTCAGTAATGAGGTTTTCATTGTTTCTTATTGTTATCTGGTTACATGTTTTAACATTATTTGTTTCTGAATTAAATATACTCCAAATTGTTTTGGTTTTGTTATTTGAATTGACTATTCTATTTTCATTTATGCCCTTTTTATAATCAGATAAAAATTGTCTGTAAAGTTTTCTCTCAGATTTGTAAAAGTTATATACTTCAGGACTTTTTGTTTGTTTATACCATACATACAGGTTTTTTATGTCACTAGAATAACTTCTTATCTCAGTGTTAACCCAAGTATCAGATTAATTCCTGCTTCTAGAAGAGTTCAAAGGAAAGGCTCTGTCGAAATGGTAAAAAAGTATGTTAAAAAAGCATTCACACTTCTCATTCGCACCCACTTCTCTCACAACATCACTCCAAGTCTCACTCCGCAAGTAGCTTATAAATCTGTTTATATTTTGTTCTGTAAAAAAACGTTTATAAATAAACTACTAACTAGCACTAACCCAAGTAAACCCAAACTAATGGAACTAAAGGGCCTGTTAGATTAGGAGTCCAAAAATAGGAATCAGAACAGTAGGAGCTTGTAGCGCCTACCGGGTAGTCTCCGAAAACAAAATTTTTTTGAGTCACAAATATGAAACTTGTCCGGGACATTCGAACGGGCGAGAGTCCGTGTTTGAATCCTACCGGTTCCTAATTAGAGATCATTGGAGTTGCGTGAGCTCTAAACTTTCGATAAATCGCTGTTGTCCCCCTAAATATTAATTGAAAGAAAAAGCTTCGGAACGTATTTCTTTTTTAGGAGAATTAATTTTTTTGTATTTGCAGCTTACCGGAAATTCGGCTCCTATGGTAATTTTTTAAAGAATATATGGCACCATCAAGTCGGTATTGGCGTTAGCAACTCCACAAAATATGTTAATCTCCTAAATCTCCTATTGGCTCCTACATATCTACGGATTTATTGGAAGAAGCTGTTGACTTTAAATTCGGATTAGGAAGGTTTAGAGCCTATCGCTCATAGGTTCCGAAGTAGAAGACGTATGAAGACCTAATTTGTCCCTACTGGAATTTTAAGCTTCAAGATGTCATTAGGTTTTTAAGTGATAAATGCGAAATAGAGCTTAAATCGGTGGGACCTCTTCAAATTTAGGCTACCATGTGCGTCTTAATCGGTAAATTCTGGAATTAAATATACTACGATGTAGGAAACCCGGGCGGAACCACTTGGACTCGACCAATTAGGCGTAGCTGTTTGGGCGCGGAGATACTAAGGCGTCAGCTACTTGGACCCGAGGCACTAGGTGCAAGGAAAGTAAAGGACATATTATTATCATATTACTTCAACCTTACATACTATTTAACTGAAATAAAACAAAATATAGTTTAAAATGTAAAACACCGCGCATGGCCCTCCGCTCGCTTCGCTCGCTCCGGTAGCGCAACCCAAACTAAACCAAGACATACCCAAAATCATCCTCTACCTATTATACTATCTATCATATATTAGCCAACGCAACGTATGAATGAATGAATCCCTTGAATCTATCTATTTATTGCATCTTTAGGCTGCCTGTTTAGATTATTAGCATATATTTTAATTTAAGAGTAGAATTACTCATATAATTGTAAAATGTGTGCCCCCTTGTCCCCTAAATCTCCTACTGGCTCCTCTTATTGCTGCGAAGCTGTTTACTTTAAATTCGGCCTAGGGGTATTCGGAGCGCCTTCGAGTTCGGAGCCTATCGCTCATAGGTTCCAAAGTAGGAGACGGATGAAGATATAAATTGTTGGTATTGGAAATGTATGCTGCAAGGTGTCGTTCATCGGGCCCCTAAATTATAAATGCGGAACAGAGCTTGAATCGGGTGAATCTATTTGAATTTAGGCTACCCTGAGTGTTTTAATCGGTAAGCTCCGGAACTAAATATAGCGAACGAAACCGTATTTTTGTACCGATCTTATCTCTCTTGTTCGTAGTCTTCGAAAACATCCGAATTCATGTCCTCATGGTAATCTCCCGTCCGGCACGACTGAACGGTTTGCAAACCTTCTTTTAAAAATACCTTTTCGCTTGCAGTGTGTGCAATCATTAGTCTCTTCTCTTTTCCGGAAGGCACTTTAATGCCCGCCTTCCATGAAAGCTTGGGGGCACTGGTTCTATCTAAGCCTTGCCAAATTTTTTGAACTATATAACCTTCATTGATCCACGTCTCATCAAGATATTTTTTTTTGGTCTTTCCGATACTACTTTATACTTCTCAAGTATTTTCGTCGCCAGCAAACAATTTCATCGCTTTCCAGTAAAAGTGATTTTCGGTTATGCTTTTCCCAGGCAAAATACATATTTTTTAAAGTTGTTCACAAGAATGTTTTAGCTATCAAAGGAATGCTATCATCTTGGCTAAGCTTCATCAAAATTTTATCTAAGGTGGGTATTTCTTTTTAAAATAAAAAATTAAAGTTTAGTTCCAACTACATATTTAGTGTCTTCATCAAGGATTTTTGCTGGTCTTCCTGGCATTTTCTTGGGAGGTTCCACTTGACCTGCTACCTTTCTCTCCCGCAATAATTTGAAAACGGTGGACTTTCCATTTCCATTCATTTGGGAACATCGTTCAACAATTTCTTGTACATACTAGAGTAATCGTGTTTTATGCAATCGTATTAAAATAATAACTTTTTCACTGACTGATAGTGGAGAATTTTTAGAACATCTTTTTGTTGGAGTGAATGTGACCATTTTAATAATATTCTTATAATGCTGTTAGCACCATGGCGTAACAGCGAATATTAGCATGTTTAAAACACCATTAAGAATAATTTATAATGTGTGTCATTATTACCTCCCTCAATAGGTAGGCAAAAAGACTACTTGGATTTAAAAGAATCATAAATGTAATCTATAGCGTAATAAAACCTCATTAGCTATGCAACTACAGGGGTTAAAAATTTACCTACGCCTATGGACGAAAACTAAGTTCAGCCAAAATGGACGAAATACCCCATATATATTTCTAAAAGAGACTATAGTAGTTTTGCTAAGGATTTATAAAAATTCGAGGGGAATCACGTGACTTATTTTAAAAGACTGATGTTGGCGCCCGCTTTTTGGCCGAGAGTTTTACTTGTCATTTTTATACTTCTTATCACTGGTATTCCTTTTAAACATACGTGTTGCCTGAGGAACCAGTTGCTGGGGCCTCAACAACACTCAAACAAAAGAACCAATGGCTCGGAGGGTCGAAATGTCCTCCTGAAGCTGAACCAAAAGAGGGAACACCTGAGGTGCCCTTTGATCATCAGAACCTGGCGATGTGCAGTGCTAGCTCTGCATTGGTAGCTCTTCGCAGCCTGAGGAACTAGTTGCTGGGGCCTCAGTTGTAAAAGAGTTGTCGAGAAACCTTGCCAAGATCCGAGTTAAACGGCCCAATATCTGTGGGGCAGAAAGAAAAAGACGGAGGAAAGCAAGGGCAGCCGCAGAACCGGCCGCTCTGTCAATGCTCCGTGAGGCTCCTGCAAAGGTGCCAAGTTAAAAAGCTCCCAGGGCAAGGAAGCAAGCGCTAGTGCAAAGGGTAAAACACTCAAGGTCGTCGACCGGGATTACAGAATTGTCGCCAAGGCTACTGCCTTGCCTTGGCGAAGGATAGAGATCTACTGGGGGAGGTGAGTCGGGAGGGGCTAACCGATACCCATCTTACCCAAGACCATCTGCTGGAATTCCTGATGCAGTTGGAGAGGCGATGGCCGAGACACCTTCGGGTAGCAGCGCCACCATCCAATTCATCAACACAAGGCTGTGGAGGGGACAACTCTTGGTAACTGCAATCAATCAAGGATCGAGGAATTGGCTACTCAGGGAACGAAGTAGCTCGAGACCCTGACAGTTGACTCGTTGCTGTGGATTCTGCACAATACAGGCTTCGTAAAGCCTTGGTGTGGGATCCTGGGAAGAAGCCCAAGAATAATGAGGGTACCCTCAAAACACTGCATATACAAAATTTAAGGTTAGCGCGTCCTCGTTGGAGGGCTTGGGTAAAAGGGAGGGACCTCGAGGGCTCCGCCTTGCCGTGGGGATGGACGCCGCCTTCTTAGGTGGAGATTAATTTTAAGCCTTTCTACAACGCAACGAGAGTGCAGGTTACACTGCAAACCTCTAAGGAGGTAGGAGCCAGCGGAGACAAAGAGCCGGCTGGGGACGACCCGAAAACAAGGGGATGGGAGTGGGGGACTGCGCAGCAGTCCCCTATAGATGATCTTTCGCCCCAGGACCATAGAAGACAGGAACTGAACAAGGAACCGAGTGACGAAGGGTTAGACGAAGATCAGTAAGGCTGTTCGGGAACGCCGCCCTGGAGACGAAATCCGCTTCACCGCAGACCTAAACTAACAGGTAAGAAGGAGGATTATCCATTATTTTTCTTACTTATTA
This sequence comes from Pissodes strobi, assembly GCA_016904865.1. Classification (NCBI taxonomy): domain Eukaryota; kingdom Metazoa; phylum Arthropoda; class Insecta; order Coleoptera; family Curculionidae; genus Pissodes; species Pissodes strobi. The sequence continues at coordinate 76,153 of MU187270.1, read as the reverse complement.
TGCCTTTAATATAGCGCTAATATAGGAATCCTGGCCTGGGTTTACCAGGGAGCAGTTAGAGGACATAGTTTAGGAGGTGGCATCCCTCATTACTATGCAACCTCTGAAGTGCCAAGGGCCTGCGTCTGTACAAGGGGCGTGGAGGCTATGCCGCTACCAGGAAACATTTCCAGGGATCTGGTTGCGGTCATGCTTACCATAAATAAGAGAAGCGAAAGGAGAGAGATTGTGGTTTGTTGGGCCTACTTTCCTATGGGTGCGTACAGCCTCCTAGGGAAGTTGCTGCACTTGTGGAGTGGTACGGCATGCGGCACCATAAACCTGCCTCTGTTAATAGGGTGCGATGCGAAATCGCATCACATTGTCTGGTAGCGAGGAAATGAATCCTAGAGGTAGGGTCCTATTTGAGTTCTCTATCCGAGTGACATCGACATCCTCAATGGAGGATTAGTGCCCACCTTCACACCTACGCGGCAGTCTGTGATAGACCTAACAATCTGTAGCACTCTTTGTTCGATCACAGAAAATATGAGGGAAAACCTCTAACATTCAGGCTGGGAATTCGAGGACCGCTAACTGGCACCTCTACAATGAGGAACTGAAAGGCAGACTCGGATTGCTGCAGACACGTTATCAAAATGTAAAGGAGGTCGAGACAGCGGCAAACTGCCTGACCACCGCTCTCAAAGAGTCCCTTTCAGCCAATTGTCCACTAGACCCATAGACCCAGCGCGGGTAAGACAACATGGTGGAACTAAAATCGTAATTAGGGTCGGAGGCTACTAAATAGGGCCAAATGAACACAATTTGATTCCCACTGGAAGGGTTACAGATCAGCCCAAAATTAAGGGGCATCATTTCTGTTTTATTGACTAGTCTTTGGTCTGTCAACCGCAATATCGCATTCCGCAAAATAATACTTGTAATATCTTGAGAGTGTGCTTCTACATCTTGATATATTTGACGTCCCTGTAGCATGCTCATTGCTACAATTTCTGCGATTAAGTATCTCTCTCCTTATCACATTTAAGAAAGCTTTCATAGTAAAGCTCTCTGCTTCAGAATCACGAGTGTGGTAATGGCAATGCTCCGGTGGATGTTGAAAACTATTAAGTAACACAGATAAGGATGATTTAGAGAAGTGAAAGGTTATTTAATGGTAATAAACATAACCAAAAAATAAGAAAATATTATCATCAAAAGAGGAGAGGTAAAATGATTATAAACAATAATAAGGGGAGTATAAAAAATTATTGAAGTTTTATAAAAGCTAAAATTCCTGAAATGTAATAAAAATTTAATGATAATAACATAAACCAAAAACACCTAAATATTTATATCATTATAATAACAGGTGTAGTTTAATTGGACAAAGAAAAGTGGTCAAACCAAATGCCGCTTAAAATGCTGGCCGTTTCTTATTTTTTTGTGATTAAAAACAATTAAAAGAATTTCGTATTAAGAAAAATATGTTAATTTTGACGTTATAGGTTAAGAAAACCATTTGAATCCACATTTTTCACTGTCAAAATTCCTAGAAAGTAGTAAACAAACCATAATTTTTTAGTCTAAAAATATTAAATATTAACGATACACCGTTTTTGCTATTTTATCGTTTTCCATTATTAGATGGCTGCCAATACAATAAAAGTCACAAAGCACTAAACATATCTTGAAATGATCAGAACGTTAAACTATAAACGAAGGAGCATGCACACATATTGAATCCCGGTAAGGCAATGTAGAGAGGTGCAGCTATGACCAACCAATCAGATAATGGCAAACTTATACCAGAGATTGTTACTACATTTACCTTAAATTAACAATTTTTTACAGTAAACCTTAAAATGCACCACCTGTTATTAAAAATCAACATTTTTGGAATTTTCCCACATGTAATTAACATTTCCGGCAATACCTACAACTGCCATTTTTCTAAGAAAAGCTCTTTTTTATTGTAGCAAGAACAGAATGTTTGCGGTTTTGTTAGATAAGATTAGTTTAGGGGCTTGTGGGCTATTAGCCAACCAACTCTTCAGTTTAAATCAAAATGGTTGGCAAAACGAGCGTCGAGTGCAAAAATTCTGTTCCGGTATGGGGGATAAAATTCTGTTGTAGTGCATTTGGTCGAATGTTCCAACTTGTTGACTTTCTCGGAATAAGTCAAACAGACTATGACCTTTAGGAGGTCATTAACTTCTTGTCTAACTGAGAGGGGATAATAAATTTTTGCTTCTAAAGCAGGACCACTTGATACAAACTTGCTTAATTCCAAATAGACTAAATGCTTTATAATAATTGTATCAATAATTAACTCGTAATAACAAATTATATAACGTTCTGTCGCACGCCTTGTCGCTAATTGCAACAATGAATAATTACCTTGGGTTTTGTTTTGAATTATTTTATAATATTCTAATCGATCGGCCAGTTCTAGGAAGAAAATTACAATGTATTCAGACTAATCAGTGATGCAGCACAGAAAGTCTGATTAAATAATATTTGCAAGATTCCTTTTAAGGACACTACAATAAACTCTACAAGAGAATCTGCATGTAATTTGCTCTCAAACGCACTGAATTGATTTATGGTCTACAGGTTTATCAAATTGCTTATTATTAGGGTTAAGTGAAAGTTTAATGAATCTATTTTTATTAATACTAAGTTTCCTCATCTTCGAATTTTGGGTGTGCTTGAGATATAAAAATTTGCGTTAAATTTGAAATTTATTAAAACAAGTTGCTTTAGCAGGACCTGACTTTTATCAGTCTAACCTAACTTGTATCCTGGCTGTAAATGTTAAGGTATAATGATTTGCCAGTTTATTTTTTTAGTAATGCAATTAATTGTGCTGGCAGTTAAAGAGTTCCACTATGTCCACCCATGCATAACCACTTCAAATGGGCAATCCCATGGGAATTCCATTTTTACCTCTTAACATTCCTCTACAATGATATTGTTGTTATCGTCCTGATGAGCTGCGTTATGAAGAAGCTCTCCTACTTTTAGGGTTTTCTTTTCCACTGGCTAATATACCAAGCTACTCGCTATGTGTAAGATCCATTAAGTGACATCTGGTGTCAGTAATCGGCGAACCTAGCAGCATTTTTGAACCATTCTAGCGCTAAAAAACTTGCATGATTTTAAAAACCAGGACGAAAATTTCATAGGAGGAAAACTTCCTGAATGCTTTTCTGTTTCGAAAATGTCCGAAAAATGGTCTTTTTCAGGAAAATGTGTAAAAAACATCGATTTCTAGATAAAAAAAAAATAAGATTTTAATTTTTTTTTTCGAAAAGCATTTAGAGAATTTGATTACTTAAAGAGAATTAACGCCGCAAAATGCCTTAGCAGATATTTTGAAAATGATGATTCCATTTATAATGAATGGGTGAGCTAGCTGAATTTAAACTTTTCGTGACACCTCCTAATATTTTATTACTAGAAAACCGAAAAATTTGAAACAACCAAAGTCTCGCACCTCAGAAAGGTCGATATGGGTAGAACATGCCAAAAAAATTGCATCGATCCGATCGAAAATGCCCAATTGATTTTCAGATTGAAAAATCTAATTATCTGAAATCGCATAGGAAAGTAGGAGAAATGGGTCAGGATTGAAAAATGTTAAAGTTTGTTGGTAACTAGAGATAGTTTAAACAGTAAGTCGATATTTGGTGGCATTCGGCATGTTAGACAAGGGGTTCAGAGCAAGACAAATTCATGGCGGACTCAAGGAATCACCCTGAAAGATTCGTCTTTTGGTGTTATCCATGATAATGTCGGTTTTCATAACAGTTCTGTGCTCCAGGTTTCCAGGCGATGAAGATATCTGGGAATAAAGCAATTAATATTGTTGTTTTAATCACTGTTATTGATTTAAGTAGACAGATTACGGTCCCGTAAATAGTGTTAGCCCAGATCACCCAAAGATCACGGTCCCTCTGAGTCGATGATCATGAGAAAAATAGTATTGGCTCGCTCGTTGTGCCTCTTAGATACACCGGATGATTTTCCATACAAAGTAATAAAGAAAACGCAAAACACTATAAGTAGCAATGTGTAATATATATTATCTTTTACCTCCCATGTACTTTTTTGGTTTTTGGCTTTAATCTAGAACATATTAAGTAAGCTGAAATCGGAAGTCCTTAAGATTTTGATGATTTTTTTGAAAAGTATTTTTTTTTTTAGAAAAACCGATTACTTGAGGAGAATCAACGTCGAAAACTGTATTGGATTGCAAGATTTGACATTAAACCACTTAATATTTTATTACTATAAAACCAATCAATTTGGAGCAACCAAACTCTCGTATGACAAGTAAGGGAAACCTGGGTAGAACATCCCAAAAATTCGGATCGGTCCGATTGAAAATGCCCAAATGGTGATTTTTTTGATTTTAAGTTTGGAAAATTTAATTATCTGAAATCTAAAAAGCATTGGTTTGAAACTGAAAAAATGAGTCAGAATCGGGAAATCTGGAAGTTTCTTGATGATTTGAGACAGTTTAAGTGCCATTTTATCATTTCTTTTGATATTAAATCCATATTTAGTGGAGTTCAGCACGTTCAGACATTACCATAACGGACTCAAGGGGGTTACTTTGTCCCCCCCGGGGCAATTTTGTCACGTCCAGTAGCGCTATTATTTTAGATATAAAGAAGAAAATGTGCGTCGGAAATTTGACTGATGTTTCTTTTGTTACAGATCCAAGTAACTAATTGAACCATGAAGACCTATGAAAAAACCCCTGGCAGGCCATATGCCAACTATAGCGAAGAAAATTTTGAAAAAGCAGTGGAGGCCGTTCGAAGTAGTATGGGCAAAAAACTAGCTGCTAAGACCTATGGGATCCCACACATGACACTAGTCTATAGGTGCCTTGGAAGGCACACGAGGTTTGTTGGACATCCGACAGTCCTTAGTAAGGAAGAAGAAGAGTTAATTTCACGAACCTTGGGAGTTGTGGCTGAATGGGGATTTCCACTAACAAAGCCAGATATAAAGGCAGTTATTAAAAAATACCTTGACAAAAAGGGTATTGGTATACCTGTATTAAAAGACAACAACCCTGGGGGTGATATGGTTAGTGGTTTCATCAAACGAAACAATTTATTTGTGCGAATAGCCTCATATATGAAAAGATCCCTATCCTCAGTGGACCAAGAAGATGTTTTGAAGTTTTTTGCAAATATTACACCTGCATTATTAGAGTCCAGTGGGGATCATATATATAACTATGACAAAACCAACGTCACTGATGTCCCCGGTGCCAGAAAGATCATTGTTCCACGAAACTCGAAAAGGGTCCAAGGTGTCTAAAATCATTCCAAGACAGCTATTAGCATAATGGTCTGCGGTAGCGCCAGTGGAGTCTTGTTGCCGTCCATGGTGGTATATAAAGTCAATAATATTTATCAACTGGTGTAACGGCGGCCCACCAGGAACTGTTTACAAAAATAGTTCAAGTGGCTGATTTGACGCCAACTTATTTGAGATATGGTTTAAAGAAATTTTACTTCCACATGTCCTAAGAACAAGAGAACCTGGAAAAAGAGTGATCCTCGTAGGAGACATTCTGGCCAGCCATTTTGCTCCAAGTGTCGTACAGGCAGCAGAAGAACATGATATATATATATATATATGAGCCCATTTCCTCTCAATGCCACACATCTAATGCAACCATTAGATGTGGCGGTATTCGGGCCAATGAAAAAGAGATGGCGTGAGATTCTGGAAACCTGGCAAAAAGAAAGTAGATACCCTGGGCCAATTCCAAAAGAACACTTTCCCATTTTATTGAACAGACTTTGGGTGGGCATTAGTGACACAATGTCGCAAAATTTAATTTTAGGATTTCGCACCACCGGCTTATATCTATGTCATTCACAAGAAATTTTAAGAAAACTTCCAGATGCTGCTGTTCACGAAAAAAAAAATGGGAAAACATTAGACGAAAGTTTAGTTGAGTTGTTAAAAGAACATAGGGAGGCTCAAAATCCCGAGAATAAAAGGAAACGAGGAAAGAAAATAGAAGCAGGGCAAAATGTTGCGTGCATCACCTCCTCAGAAGTAGACGGCAGCGCCATGAGTATTGTCGATGATGATGCACAACCATCCACCTCTAAAGGAGATTCGGAGAGCGCAACAAGTAAATCAAAGTTGGGTGTTAATGGTAAAGAAAAAGATTTCCCACCAAGAAAATCGACATAACAAAAAGATGATTCAAACAAATGTGGCATTTGTAAGTGTTTGTGGGAAAAGTACACACATCCAGTTGAATGGATAAATTGCTGCAAATGCCAGAAATGGATGCAGCAAGACGTCTGTAATATTGATAGTAAGGATCCCTATTTTATTTGTGATAGATGTGAAGACAGTTCAGATGAAGATCCCTACCATACAGACGAAGAGGACGAATATGTGCCTGTTAACTAAAGTCTAGTGCCTTAACGTTTAGTGCCATATTGATCAGTCTCAGTTGAATTTTCACGTTTTGTTTATTAAGTTGGGTTTATGTTACGTAGAATAGTTCTTTATGTTTATTAGAGCAATAAGGTTTGGGTATCAAAGTTTAAAGTCTCTTGGGCATTAATTGCCTACTACCTACCGATATCAAAATATATTTATAAGTTTGTTTTCTATTCATTAATATGTATATTCTACTGTTTTGTTTACTAGAAATAAATATTTGGCAACTATTTTTCCTATTTTTCACCATTTTGATATTAAAAAAAATACTTACCTATATGAAAAACTCCAAAACATTTTAGCCCCATATCTGGGGCTTCTTTGTCAGTATAACGGCGTTCTAGGTGTTTTAAACGTATTTAAAATTTCATGACCAAGTAGCCCCAACCACGGGGTTACTTTTGTCACCCTAAATATTTATTTTTTTTAAGGTAAATCGCTTATTATAAAAAAATTTAGCATAGTTGTAGTTGTAGAGGATGACTTCGTCGATATACTCATAATTTTTGCCCACCCAAATTCCGAAGGATACCGGAGTTATAATTAAAAATGTGTTCAAAAGGTGACAAACAGTCTAGAACAGATTAGGTATATCGAAACCAGAAATCAGTTTCAGATGGACCAATATTACAACAGTTCATGAATACAACTCTGGAGCAAAATTCCTGAAATCCATTACGCACCTGTATACATAATAATAGAATTTAATTGTTTATTAACAAGTGATTGATTTGTCATGATTCTACATGTTATAGAATGTATCATTAATCATGGTAATGATGATGCTAATGATGGAAATAATCCACGGACCGTCAGAATCGATTCAAGTGAATTGTCATGTTTTGGACAGAAACCCGACTTCCACATCAACTAGGTAATACATTGTAACTATGAATAACGACGAACACCCATATCTCCATGGTCTCGGAGAAATATTTCATGAAGACTCTTTGAGTCCTCGCCGTTTCTGTTTGGTCCTTAACCCACTGGGCAATATATTTTGGTTTCCATGTAGGTACTATATTTTTAAGCCCCACTGCGCCATAAGCAAAGAAGACGTTAGAATGAAGTTTATAATGGAAAAGGGGCATTTGACCTTTAGGAAAGGAGCAATACAAGAGTCTGAACTAACAGTCCTGTTTGGCCTCCTAGAGTTCTCGCCCTTGCCCGAGGAGCAAAGATATAAATGCCCAGTTTAGATGCAAACAAGGCATTGCAGCTGACCAATATCTATTGAAGAGATCGTGAAGTTCAACCCTATAAGCATAGTGAGAAACGTACTGAAATATATGCTTTATACGGGCAACCAGAGCGAAGCAATTAAGGCCTTTTAGATTTTTTTTTGGATTGAATGTCGAGATATTTTTAATAAATTAAAAAATAAAAGTAGGATCCATTGTTTTGGATTGAACTAATAATTGAGACATCATAGCTCGTGAATGGACGCATTCGGAAATTCTCCTTCCCAGATGTTTGGGTTAGTTTGGGTTAATTTGGGTTAGTTTGGGTTAGTTTGGGTTAGAAGAAAATGATGGCAAATTATCATCTAATTTCTCCATTACCTGTGTTGTCCAAAATTCTGCAGCGGATTACCAAAAACCTATAATCTAATAGCCGTTTATCGGATAGACTATGTTTTGACGACCTTAGCAAAGCTTTTGACTTTGTCTCGTATGAGGTGCTAATTATAAGTTTGGACAAATTGCCATTAATTTAATAAAGCTGTGGTATCAGGTGATGGCGGTGAGTGGTGATACGTCGGTATGCAGGACTCTAGCAATAGATGCACTCTAGGGATCCTCTAGTCTTTTTAATCTATATAAAGAATTTACCTTTTCAAAATCATATAGGCTGGCGATATGTTGTTTGCTGACCATAATACTGCTCCAGCGTCTATGGCAGCTTTGAGGAAATAGTCGGAGATAGAATTTTGGTTTAAAAATAATGGTCTGGTCTTGAACAACGTTTGGATAAACTTTACTTCATTCTCATTACATAATGCACATGGATTTGGAGCTGAGCTGGAGTCTACACAATGATACAGAAATGGGTTAAATAGTAGCATTATGGCAGGTTTCGAGGAATAATTTTACTTTTTGTATATCCGGTGAAAGACCACCCCACCAGAATTGGGGAGCGCTAAGTGGTTTTCCCAAATCACGTTCCGCTTCCGCGCTGGTGATCCCGGGTTTCACAGTAGGAATATATGGACATGATGGTGCTTCCAGGATCAAAATATTCCGGAGGTAAACTCCCCGGCCATTCGGATCTCCGGGCGCTGGGTGGCCCTGGGAGCCCTTCATTCCGCATTTCACGGACAGCAAAGATACCGAACCAATTTAGAATAGATTTCTGCAACATAAGAGGCCTAAATACAAACATAAATTCGGTACACCAACATCTACAAGCAAATAGACCACACATATTAGCCCTTACAGAAACACAAGTATGTTCTACAACAACAACAGTGAACTACCTCTATCCTGGTTACGACTTACATACCCGATTTAGATATAAGTTCGGAATATGCCTTTTTGTCCGAAGCGACCTTTCATGTCACCGCGAGGAAACACTCGAACCGAACAACCTTGACGTCATGTGGCTCAAGTTCACCGCCAAGGGATTAACCAAGTTTATATGTTGTCTCTATCGCCCTCCGAGCGATAGAGCATACCAAAGCTTTTTCTCAACACTAGCTACCACCTTTGACTCAATACAGGTCGATCACCCCAGTTCAGAAATAATCGTTCTGGGAGACTTCAATGCCCACAACACCAACTGGCTCAAACATCACAACAAGACCGACAACGAAGGTAGAGAGGCTGAAGCATTTGCCATCAGCTGCGGGCTTACTCAACTTGTAGACGAACCAACTCGAATCTCAGAGAGGGGCGAATTCGCCGCCCTCCTGGATCTTTTTCTGACCACCAATCCTGACCAGTACAAGGTTACAGTTGGTCCGCCATTAGGTACCTCCGACCACAAACTTATTACAACGGTTTGTGAATTGCCACTCATACAGAAGGATCCACCATTGCCTCGCAAAATCTGGCATTACAATTCTGCAAACTGGGACGATCTGAGGCAGTTTTACCTAGATTTTCCTTGGCTCGACGTCTGCTTTGCCACTGACGACCCGTCAGACTGCTGCGAAGAGATCATGCAAGTAATCTCCTCAGGAATGGAAGCATACATCCCAAATTCCATCAAGTTACCATCAAAAGGAAAGCCCTGGTTCGACAAAAGATGCGAAAGAGCTGTAGGAAGGAAACAACAAGCCTATAAGTACTGGCAGCAAAATCAGACCGCTGAAAATCGCAATTATTTTATCGAAGCGAGAAACGAGTGCAAGCGTGTGATCGACGAAACTAAGGACAAACACAATCAAAGGATCAGGAATAAACTTTTGCAATGCCCCAGTGGCTCCAGGAATTTCTGGTCGGTAGCAAAGGCAGTAAGTAACAACTTTACAAAAACGTGGCATCACGGCGACTACAGCCAAGGAAAAAGCAAACATGCTCGCCAAAATGTTTTCATCGCACTCTACCTTAGACGTGCCCCAAGGCAAGACCCTCCCCACTATACCGAACATCAACACCACCATGGCAGAAGTCAAGTTTTCTCATCGTGATATTCGCAAAATCCTTAAAGAACTAGATACGCAAAAGGCATCAGGACCGGACGGAATACCTGCCATCGTGCTAAAGAACTGCGCCAACGAACTAACACCTGTTTTTTCCAGGCTTTTTTCTCTTTCTTACAGAAAAGGGATTTACCCATCCTCTTGGAAAGTCGCTCGAGTGCAACCTGTTCCAAAAAAAGGCAAGAAAACCACGCCCTCAAACTATCGCCCGATTGCCTTGCTTCCAATAATCTCCAAAGTCATGGAACGTGTAGTCAACCAGCAACTACTCAAGTACCTCGAGAGCAACAAAATAATCAGCGATAATCAATACGGCTTTCGCAAAGAGAGATCGACAGGAGATATATTGGCCTATGTCACTCATATATGGAGTAGGGCAATTGAAAACTACGGAGAGTCTCGAGCGATTGCGTTGGATATTTCAAAGGCATTCGACAGAGTTTGGCATGACGGACTGCTCAACAAACTGCCGTCCTTGGGACTGCCCGCCTCTCTCTGCAGCTGGCTGGCCAGTTTCCTTAAGAACCGATCCCTACATGTTGCAGTCGATCGACACATCTCGGACACATTCACCATCAACGCGGGCGTGCCTCAGGGCGCAATACTTTCACCAACTCTGTTCCTCATCTATATTAATGACCTGCTGATCGAAACGAATATTCCTGTTTACAGTTTTGCAGATGACAGTACCCTTGTCTCCCACTTTAGATCAGAAAAACTCTTACCAGCGACTGAGACTCATCACCGCAGACAGGAGCAGATTACAGCAATTAATCAAGACCTGGAGAAAGTTCAAACTTGGGGCGACCGAAATTTGGTCCAGTTCAATGCAGCAAAGACCCAAGCAGCAACGTTTACTAAGAGGGCCAATACAGCGGGCCCTGACATCATTATGGCAGGATCGACCATTCCTTCATCCTCGTCAATCGGGCTGCTGGGTGTCTCGGTCAACAGCAATATGTCATGGCATGACCATGTTGCTAACATCGCAAAATCAGCCTCCCAGAAGCTTGGTGCGCTATTTCGCAACAAAAAACTCTATACACCGCAGCAGTTGCTCTTGCTGTACAAAGCGCAAATAAGACCGTGCTTAGAATATTGCTCACATATCTGGGGTGCCGCACCAAAGCATACCCTAAAGCTGCTGGATTCCATTCAGAAGAGGGCTGTGCGTCTCGTCGGCGATCCGGAGTTGACCCGGAATCTGGATAGTCTGGAACATCGCAGACATGTGGCCGAGATGTCTCTGTTTTACAGATACTTTCACGGCAGATGTTCCCAGGATTTGGCCCGCCTAATCCCGCCCCTGGCAACTCCTGTCAGGCAGTCCCGACAGACGGCAGGAGTGCACCAGTTCGTCGTACAACTAGAAACACCTAGAACATCGCTTTACCAGAACTCCTTTGTCTGGCGCACTGCGTCACTGTGGAACTCACTTCCAGGACATCTATTTCCCACTAATTACAACCTACAAATATTCAAGAACCGTGTCAATCAACATCTTCGCCCACACACCGCTCGTCGAGCGCCATAGGATCTACCTTTAGTGTGTGTGCCACTGCCATAAAAAAAAAAAAAAAAATAGTTCTTGTGGTCAGCAAGTAGATTTATTTATTGAAAACTCGATTAAAACGATTTGAAGATGGGTAAATGGGCCATGACCGAGGATTTTGAATTCCTTCAAGCCATCGGCATCGGTTTTTGCCGATTTTATGGGAGATATCGGGGTTAAATGTTAGTTTAAACATCGGATTATAGAATCCAAATAAAGTATTAATCTCGCATTGTTGTTGTGTGATCTTAAGCACATACCGCTTTTTACGTATTTTTACACCTAATAATAGAAAATTTGCATGCTTCCATGTTTCAACAATGATATTACATTGCTTTCGATTGAAGTGATAATTGAGACAAAGCATGTGAACAGACACATTAAAAAATTTTACTTTCTAGATGTCTGGAAGTCAGCTCTTGTTATATTAATTTTTAAGAAGGGAGACGAAGAAGAGAATGATGCATGATCGTCCACCGCTTTCCCACCCAGCATCTGGACATAGTAAATAGAGAAAATTGCTGATTGACTTTCGCAGCAAAATCCTGTTAATTCGTTTGGTAATTATTTGCTAATTGGGGCGGAAAAATGACCAATTCGTCACCCTTTAAATACGAACATTTTCCCATTCAAGGTAAACTAGTTCGATCTCAGATAAGTGCGGAAAGACGAATATACTGAATAGATTCCTGGGAAAGTTAACGTCGTTATTTCTTATAACAATGGTGCTTCGCCTAGCTATCATTGCGAAATCATTACATTTTTGTTTACGGGAAAGAATACATTATCTAGATCCTATTTTGTTCTGTTCATCACTCTGCTCATCGAAGCTATATTTATGTTGTTGAGATCTGATAAATGAAATAAGCCGAATTGTACTTGAACGACTGAAAATTAATAATTCAAACTCTAGCAGTTTTAAAGTGTAAAACAATGAATGTGTCACAAGACGTATCATTAACATGATCACATTACGAGGGAAAGTTTTGTATTACGGTTGGGGCCAAAGAGTCGAACACATGAATCTGTTGTCCAAAATTATACTCGGGGGCAAACGGATAAGTCAAAAATATTAGCACCTTCAGCTTTTAGGATGTTTATAGGAAAATCTTTGGTCATAAGTAAAACGCGCCCTTTATAGTTGGCAAAAGGACAAATAGAGGGATCGTTGGATTTGGTACAAAAAATTATTCCTCAGGTGCTAAGAAAAACGCAGTTTGGATTACTACTCCGAGTAAGAAAACTATCTAAAGATGTGTCCTTAAAGTGAAGTGGTAGAAACACAACAAGATTAGCTGTGGTTATACCAGATGAATTAAGGAATATATATGATCCCTAGTACCAGAACTCAAATGAAGAAGGGCAGTGGTGAATTTTGCTAATATAAAATGAATTAATAATAGAATGGAAACCTTCCAAAACTCTGCAACAACAAATAGTTTAAAATTTTATTCCCTGGCAGATCTTTTTCTAGATCTCTCCAAATGCGTTCAAAGTGCTAACAATAATATATGTAAAGTCTACACATTTTATTTAAATAAACTCGTATGGAACATAAAGGAATAATCCGTAATTATGGAATAGTGTGTTGTGCCATTAGCATGAAAAGTTGCACATTCCCTGGGTGTGATAAAGTTTGCTGGGACCAAAAATATAATAATAAAATATTGAGTGGCAGCATATACATTATATATATATGTTTATTTAAATAAAATGTGTAGACTTT
>MU187270.1:19908-37761 GCA_016904865.1 Pissodes strobi | reverse complement strand
GCAGACAAATTATCTAAAGAGAATTTGCCACTATTCTGGAGACGATGCTCGTTTAAAGTCACCGTGCATAGTTATTAATCACTTTTGGATCCGCAAGAAGTTAAAAACGCTTTTGAACAGGTTTCTAAATCGACTGTCGGTATTTGGCGATGAATTACACCACTTTAGTGATAAATTAAAAGCTAACAGCATTTTGACTTTGATTAAATATTTGCAATTAATTTGGGGACCAGAATTCTTTAGAAGAACATCATCATCTGTGAGAAAATGGTTGATAATATATTTTAAGACTGGTTAAAGTGCTAATTCTTTAGGCAAATACAAATCTGTTTACCTGCTTAAAGAAATTGGCTACTAAGTCAACTGATGATATTTGCTTATATTTGGTAGATCCTTGCGACTGTTTAGAATGCAGTTAGAATATTTTATAGCCTGGTCAGGATTAGGGCCATGATAAATACAAATCGTATCTACGGCTAGTAATATAATTTTTTATTATTTTATGATAGCGTGGCGACTAATGCAAACATTTAATTATGAAGTGCCCCTGGTTTAGTTGCTCTTGATCCTCAAAATGCGTCTGATTTGTTAAATGCTACTTTACGGATAGCAACTTGACGTTCAGTTTTGATAGAATGGATACCACCATGAGTACCACCTTAATTAACGCTCTTAAATGGCACATGAATATGAGCTTTTTTACACTAAAAAATTATGCTATCCCAAATTTAAATGGCTCATTCAAAAGTTGTGTGCATTCTTGCAACAAAAGCAATGTTGATTTTCAGTTTCCAATTTTTTTTTATCTCATTGATGCATAGAAGAAATTCATTTCGTACATTTAGAGCTTTTGGTTTCTTACTACATATAGTCATGATCTTAATAATGTTATTTAATTGCACTAGAGTGTTATACAATTACAGGGTCAATCCGTTAAATGTTAAGAAAAGGTGAACCTAAGTATTAGATCACAAGTAATTTCTTATATAGATTGGCAGAAGCGAAGAAAAATTGCTTTGCAGCGAAACGATGACTAATATAAATGACGTTGATAATTTCTCAGGTTTAATAATTATAACAGATTCATTATACCAGAGAGCGTAAGCATCATTAGGTAATGAAAATTTCCACCTCATTAATAAAGCAAGACTAATTCCGCTATTTACCATTTTTCCAAACGTCCTCCAATATTTTACCTTGCAGGAAAATTGCAATTATTTTTTTGCATAAATTTATGATTCAACAAAATCGTTTCTGAAATTGAGTAACTCACTGGTCCGTTCGAGAAAGATAATCGGAAGCTTTCGATTTTTTAATCACACGAATGAGCTCGAGATTCGAGTTAAGTACCTTAGCACCTCATCAACTGCCAGTTAGTAGCCAAACATCCTTAATCTCTTCCTAAATTTAACTCCTACTACTTGTACTGGTAACTTTTTTTAAAGTATAAAATTACCTTCGAAGCATATCTATATTTGCAATCAGATGTCATGAAAAATATCCTATCTCAAAACCCGTTGTATCATGAATTACTACAAATCAAATCATGCGCTTTTGTTCTTCTTCTCGTCCCATGTGCTTGACTGCACGTAGGCGATATTTGTTTACTATAAAATGATAGTGATAGATGAGTGTTGTTTCAGCCTAGCGAAATATAGATCCTGCGTCTGGTATCCCGCACCAATCAAATTTGTTGTTGTCAAATCTTGCTACATCCTGAATAAATTTTATTGCCGCTATTTTCATTTCCCCACGAAACCATGTTGCCTTAGAATTGCATATTTTCTAGCAAGTGTTTCTTCGTCATAGTACCTGAACAAAATATACAAGATCATTTCTCGACAAACCTTCATTATTTATGGAAAAATAGTCTGCTATATAAACTTTTATTGAAGCAAAAAAAAACATTTTGTTTTTTTTGCAGAAAATTGTTTAATGGCTTTCGGTTTCTATACACCAACAGAGTAATAGGAGCAGGGCATGATAGGAACAGGACATGGAAAATTTGTACATTTCTATACTCTTAGAATTCCCAACATGATATGGGTTGCCGTTGCAATCGACTGTTGATCTCTCAACTGCTGCTGGGTTGGAGAGCTCAACAGTCGCATAAGCGGCAAACCCGGCTTTCAAATAAATTGCTTAATTAATCGTTCTAATAAGCTCAGCATTACTTCAAAAGTGTCTTTCTCAAAACACTAGTTATTACCATTTAAACACAACTCAAAAATGTCTACATAAATAAATCCTTGTATCCAAGCTCCAAAAATATTATTGATAAAATACAGCTTGCTAAATTTCAAGTTAATGTAGAGCTGAAATTTTTTTTATTGTAATTGTGTATTACCGGGATAATTAATCCCCCCCTTAATAGCCAACAGCTTCGGGTGGAGGAACAGTTAAGAGGTAGGGCCATCTCTGGTCTTTGGACTGAGAAATCGGTTCAAAAGGCGGATGAACCAATACGGCCAACGGCAGGAGAATGCAGAAGGCAATTGGCATATTGATTTTCCCTAGTACAGATAGATCATCTTGGATATGTTCAAATCAAATCACAAGTCCGGAGTAATAAGGTCCCCGATCTTATCTCCGAGGGGAGCGGTTATGAACAGAAACAAGAATTACAACAAGACCAACACAAACCAAATTGAGGAATGTGAGAACAATGGCTCAAGCTGGAAAAATTCAATGTGCGCTAAAGGAGATGGAGCGTATGAAAATCAGCATAATGGGTGTAAGTGAAATGAGATGGCATGACTCAAGCTACTACGACGTAGATGTTTCTGTAGTAGTAGTAGTTTCTCCTCTGTCGTTTCTCTCCGAGCCCGTGTGGTCCAACATGATGTTCTTACCTTCCTTTACCTATTTTTGCGTTAAAATCTCTCATCAATATAAGAAGTTCATGTTTCGGTAGGTTCTTTATGGTACCGTGAATCTGGTCGTAGAATTCCTGTATTTCTTCGTCACTATGATCGGTTGTAGGTGCGTAGACTTGAATGATTTTAGTGTTCACTGGTGAAGCGTTGATTTGTATGAGCAGGATTCTGTCGTTTACGGAGACAAAATTACGTACGTGTTTTACTACACTTTTGTGAACAAGCATTCCCACTCCGTGTTCGTATTTGCCATTCATGGATCCTGAATAGATTAGATAGATTAAACAGGATATCAGAGAATTGAAAGACTGAAGGACAAAATAAGTAAAACCCTAAATGAAAACTGTAGAGAAAACGAGGAAAAAGCCGGAAACACGGAAGAGAAAATACATTCACTTAACAAAGTGGTAGAGGAGATCAAAGACAAATTTCGGAAGAATGAGCGAAGACAAAACAAGACGTGGATGACAGAGGAAATACTACAGATGATGGAAGAGAGGAGAAAACACCAGAATAACATAACCGCATATAGGGAGATACACTGTGAAATACAAAGAAAGATCAGAGAAGCCAAGCAGAAAGAAATGGAAGAAAAATGCCATGAAATAGAAACATTACAACAGAGATTTGATGACTTCAATTTATATAAAAGAGTGGAAGAAATAACGGGCAAATACAAAAAGAGAACAGTAGAAAAACTCGTCAATGACAACGGAGAACTTATTGTAGACCAAGGAAGTATTAAAGACACTTGGAAAAAATACATAGAGAATTTGTTCTTCGATGAGAGAGGAGATCCCCCTTCCTTATCAACAGAAACTGAACCACCAATACTAACAAGTGAGACAGAAGCAGCCATAAAATCGTTGAGAGAAGGCAAAGCTCCAGGACCGGACGGGATACAGACAGAGTTCCTTAAGCTTTTGAATGAAGAATCAATAAAAATTATCTGCAAAATATTTAGCAATATCTATGAGACCAGCAATATCCCGAAAGAATGGCTCATTTCTAAATTCATATTGCTGCCCAAGAAACAAGGGGCAAAGAAATGCGGAGAATATAGAACCATAAGCTTAATGAGCCATTTACTCAAGCTTTTTCTTAAGGTTATCCATTGCAGAATATACAAGATATGCGAAGAGAGAGTAGCAGACACACAATTTGGCTTCATGAAAGGAGTGGGAACAAGAAAAGTACTGTTCAGTATACAAGAATTATTTCAAAGGTGTAGGGACATGAATTGTGACATTTATACCTGCTTTGTAGACTACCAAAAGGCGTTTGACAAAATTCAACACCAGAAGATGATACAAGTACTGAAAGGTACCGGAATGGACGATAAAGATCTCAGACTTACACAAAACTTGTACTGGAACCACCATAAAAATCAACGCTGGAGATGAAACAACAGAGGCAGTTAATATTCTGCGGGGCGTCCGACAAGGGTATATCATCTCCCCTCTGATATTCAATCTGTATTGGGAAGAGATATTTAGAGAAGCTCTGGAAAACGATGAGAATGGAATTCTTGTCAACGGTGAACGACTAAATAATATCCGCTATGCAGATGATTCCGTCATATTTGCAGATAGTATAGAGGGTCCACAACAGCTAATGAACAAAGTGAATGAAGTAAGTGAACGATATGGGCTAAAAATGAACATCAACAAAACAAAATTTACGGTCATAAGTAAAGAGAAGAAAGAAAACTGCCAACTATTTATTAAAAATATACCAGTAGAACGGGTTTCCAAAGTTGTCTACCTGGGAACCTTAGTAAACGAACAGTGGGACCACTCACAAGAAATCATATGTAGAATAGAAGAAGCAAGAGATGCCTTCATCAAAATGTCTAAGCTCCTCAAAAGCCACAACCTCAAATTAGATATCAAAGTAAAAATCCTGCGCTGCTATGTGTTCTCCATAATATACTATGGCATGGAATCCTGGACATTGACCGAAGCAACACAAAAGAAACTCGAGGCCTTCGAGATGTGGCTCTACAAAAGGATCCTTAGAATATCATGGGTAGATAGATTGACCAACGAAACAGTACTGGAAAGAATAAGGAAGGAAAAAGAGGTGATCAACTCGATTAAGAGAAGGAAACTGGAACATCTCGGGCATATAATAAGAAATGACTCCAAATAAAAACTCTTAAAATCCATCCTCCAAGGAAAAGTGTTTGGAAGGAGAGGGCCCGGAAGGAGAAGGATATCATGGCTCAAGAACCTAAGGACATGGTATTCAAAAACAGCCACAGAACTGTTTAAAGCAGCAGTCAACAAAGTCATCATAGCCAGGATTGTCGCCAATATTCCAAAACTAATAGGCACTTGGAGAAGAAGAACCCTTAACTATCATAATCAGCTTAATTATATAATTTCCTGCGAGGAGAATGCTTGACAATTTGATGAAAATGGTACATGATTCGTCGAAATTCATCTACGATAAAGAAACCCGTCTATGAAATGTGAAGAGTTAATACCATATACTGGTAATTTATAAAAGACACCACATGGAAGTTATGCCTTATAAACATTAGACAGACAAAACTAAAATCGGAAGTGTGATTGATGATGTAAGATGTTGAAAATGGATGATCGAATAAATTTGCGGAGACATCAGTGTGTGGTCTCGCATTAAAAAGCATCTTCGTAAAATACGATTATTGTTTATTGATTAATATCGAAGACCTTTAATACAGTTAATTTTTCAAATAATCTCAAAACCGGTTAAGACCACACAACTCAAAACATGGATGGTGACTTGTTGCCTCTGCTGTTAAAAATGCTTTTAAAATACGTGATATCCGCTTTTAGGGAATATGAATGATAATATTAAAATTATTTATCAACAATTTTAATCAAGAATTGAAAAACCTAAAATGTAAAACAATTTATTTTTATATTTTGAATGGTGAAATATTACCAACTGAACCCAACTCAAAGCTTGAACCGTCATTAAATGTCTACTTAAACTTTTATTTATAAAGTACCAGGTCACTCCACAACATACATAAATATATCCTTGTATACAAGCCTCAAAAATATTATTTGTAAAATACAGCTTGCTAAATTCTGATTTACTCTCGTTGAGCTGAAAAAAATTATTTTAATCCTAAACTAGCCATAACTATAGTAGATTAGTGAAATCAGCTTAACTTATAATCTTCCTGCAAGAAGACCGCCCGACAATTTGATGAAAAAGTCCAAGATTCGTCGAAAGCACTTTCATCTGCGAT
This sequence comes from Pissodes strobi, assembly GCA_016904865.1. Taxonomy (NCBI): domain Eukaryota; kingdom Metazoa; phylum Arthropoda; class Insecta; order Coleoptera; family Curculionidae; genus Pissodes; species Pissodes strobi. The sequence continues at coordinate 31,641 of MU187270.1, read as the reverse complement.
GAAGAAACCCGTCTATGAAATGTGGGCAGTTAATACCATAGACTGGTAATTTATAAAAGACACCACATGGAAATTATGCCTTATAAACATTAGACAGACAAAGGTAACATTGGAAGTGTGATTGATGGTGTAAGATGTTGAAAATGGATGATCGAATAAATTTGCGGGGACAGCAGTGTGTGGTCTCGCATTGAAAAGAATCTTCGTAAAATACGGTTATTGTTTATTGATTAATTTTATTAAAAATAGATTTGCTGTTTAGGTTTACTTTCGAAATAGACGGTGAAATTTCACTGCGAATTTTATTGAATGTGGGTATAAATGGGCAATTAGTGTCAAGCATCTACTAGCGAAATATACATTTATCAAAAAAATTTAATATACTCATGTACATTCACAATCGTTTCTGAACTCCTATGAACACACACCGGCAGGAAGTTAAATGATGGTAACTTCTTAATCCCTATAAGGCCTTAGAGAAGAATGCTATGTCTAAAAGTAGCGCTTTCTGCTTAAAAAAATCGTTTTTTAAATGTTCTAAATATTTATTTATAGTCCACAACAAGGTCTTCGATACTGCTTATGCTCCCAAAAAGAAGTGATGAATAAATAGGAAATTTCAAAACCGATAAAGGCTATGAAGAGCCTAGTCAGAAAATTTATTTTATATGGAAAAGAAAACATCGAGATCGGGCGCGGATTAGAGACTGATGGCCATTCCCAACACTTCTTTTCTTAAAGAGGAATATGGGAAATATTGCATTAATGTGATTAGAATATTTGCATTTGAAGCAACACCTGAAAAAGTGTGTGTAGAAGAGCATGTACAACACATAACAAGTGCAATAATCAGGAAATTACCAAGAGTAACACACGACGGTAGAGAAAATATAAACAAGGCAACTTATGTAGTACGTCCTCGTTATGACAATGGATATTGTCACGTAATGTTTTTATCCCGAAACGCCACGCCTTGATTAGCGTGCAGGGGAGTAGCTCAGATTCGGAACCGCTCTACGTCAGGTGAGAGGAGATGATAAAGAAAGCACTTCGGATGAACAATAACAACGTATATGGGTCAAATTTATCGAGGAAAGTTAACAATGTTTATCGGTCAGAAATGTTGATAAGATTATGTTATACCCAAGTACTAAGGTGCCCATGCTTTCTCGATTCAGGTATATTTATGAACTGTTTAAAAGTCTTTAGTCATTGTTTTATAAATAAGGTTTTTAAGAGTTCGTGTTTTGTTTCATTTATAGTTAGTTTGGGCTAGATTCACTTAAACTTCTTCCGCTTAGAGTTTGCACTTAAAGCTTACACTTGAACTTCACTGATTTTTACTTTGAAAATTAACTTTTAATAAATCTCCTGTAGACTCGACTTGTACTACTGAGGGAAGACATCCCCCGAGTCCGCGAGCAATGTGCTCGAGCAAGACGACTCAGGTAAGGGAATTGAGTCCCCGGGCAATGTGATCGAGCAAGACGATTCAGGTATGGGAATTGAGTCTGCGGGCAATGTGCTCGAGCAAGACGACTCAGGTTTCGGTAAATTCTACTGAACGTTGCATGTTTAAGGATGAAAGTCGCTCCAAGTTCAAGATCAAACTTAGGACAGGGTGATATTTATTTAGTAGTTTATACACCTTAGTAGTTCACACGTTCCCCCACCCTCTAATCGTTGGTCCTAAACGTTAACACGACCTCTATTGCTTTAAAAGGAAATACCTCAATTCGAGAAAACCTGTCGCATATTACATCACATGACAGTTATACAATAGAAAATATCAGATCCTTTTATATTTCCTTCCTAGCCTCCACTGCAGTCTATTTCTTAGCATTGTTTGACATCCTCTTAAATTATTTGAGGGTTCACCCATGAGAATTTTCTAGAGAAACTAGTATGGACCTCCACTGATGTTTGGTGTATACATGTAACAAAAAGAATAGAATACTGATACTTGTATTGCAATGATATCAATGTTCGAGCAAGACGACTCAGGTAAGGGAATTGAATCCGCGAGCAATGTGCTCGGCCAAGACGACTCAGGTTTTAGGTGAGACACAAAATCTGCCGAACTGAAGGTTCGGTACCGTATTTATATCATAAAATCTGCCGAGTGTTGCATGTTTAAGGTTGAAATTGTTCGCGTTGTTTATAATTTGCCTTTAATGTTTATATAATAATTTCCAAGTGCAAGTTCAAACTTAGGACAGGGTGATATTTATTTAGTAGTTTATGCATTTTAGTAGTTCACAATATGGTAGAGCATGGCTCAGTAAAATAAGATAAAAGGCCGGTATTAACATTGATAATGGTATTTGACGAGGAAAAACATAAATTATATATACACATGAACTGTTCTGTTACAAAATAATTACCTATTCTTTTAATATTATTGCGGTGGCTCGAAAACGATTTAAAGTAAATTAAGTTCCCAAAAAACTGCAAAATATTGGGCATGATGATAATGACAATATATATACTGTAACCAAAATAAATTTCTTCTTTGGTGAAATCTAAACTTGAGTATTAATAATATCGAAGTGATAAAATTAGACTTCCTGCACTATTGTTAAGAAATCGTCTTTAAAACGCGATTGCGGTTTGGGGCAACCCAAACCTGAGTTGATTAATAGAATTAAATAGAATTAAAAACAAATTTAGCCGGATCTTGTTTCGGACTGTTTTAGTCATTTTAGGTCAAATTCCTGAGTGAATTATTTATTGCTGTCTACGTGGGTTTAAAGTAGTTGTTTTTTTCGAAAGATTTTTTAATAATTTATTGAAAAATTAGCAACGGTGATTGTTTTGCAAGATGTTCCCTATTTCTTTTTCTTATTTGATATTTCATAAAGAAATTATTTTTTATAAAAAAATAGACAGTTGTTTCTGTGTTAAGCAGCAGTAGAACACAAATTAATGCTAGATAATCTACTAGTACTATATTTCGATCAATAAATAATTTTAGTAATCTAAAATTGAAAATTGTTGGAATTTTTTCTGTTCAATCATGGAAAACTTATATTAGGGCTATACATTAATTGGCAAGAATTTGCCAATTAGCACCTCTCCAGTATACTCTACTATGTTTGTGCATGAAGTAATGATTAATTCCAATATATTTTTCACACAAAAGCATCTTTAATAACTTACTCTGCCAATATCGTAACAAAAATGGCAACCATGACTAAATCTCGAAATATATACATTAACTATTTCAGCTATATATCAAATGCCTGTCTAGCCCAATAAAAGACTCGGCTAAATATCATACTTATAGGTATGTGCCAATATAACTTGACTGAGTTATGAAAGGCATCAAATTTTCTTAGAAAATCAATCTATTTTTTATTTATAACAGTATAATTTGAACCTACATACACGTACTTAATAATACAACAGGTGATAAAACGTTACAAAGGATTTAAATTGTACGCCATTGTTAACACTTTCATTGTAAGGTGATCTCTTTAGGTTATATGACAATCGATTGATCCTCAATCAATACGATGTGGTAAAAGCATTTGTTACGTTCGACGAGCTTTTATTATTAGATAGGTCATTCGGCATAATTAGAGAGATAGAATCAGTGCAAAAATTTAAATATGCATATCATGAGTGTGTTTTTGATGCTAATATGAATCAGGAATGGAAAGGAGACCTCTTTAAAAATTAATTGTTGAATGCAACCAGTTGTACCTAGTTGTTGAGTATATTACGCACAACAAATAATATAAATTAAAATCTCATGCTCTTCAAAAAATGAAGTACTGATAAGGGCAAGTTTGGATGAGTTTAGATACTCTCTTCCTGACTAATTTTTGTTGTACACGCTATTCATTTTTAGCAATAGGAATCATCCCGTTAGTACATTTACTATATTTTGTAACTTATTTTCTTTGAACCATAGACATGGTGGTTATTATTGCAATTAGGCCTAAATAAATACTATTTTTGCCTTTAACAAATTTATGTACCGTGAACACTACATAAACATATACGCAATCTAAAAATATTCGGTTAAACGTATCATGCAATTATTGCTGAAATATAATTAATTTTATTGCGTAGAGCAATAATTAAACTAGTGATTTTTTATTCTGAGGCACAGAACCGACAAAAATTTCCAACTACGTGTTTAATTAATACCTGTCTTTTTCTTATCGATTATTGATAGTTTATTAAAAAAATGTATTGTACTTACTTAGTTTCTTGTCCTGTCGGAGAATTTTAAGGTTAATAGTGTTTTATTGTTTAGTGACATAATTATAGACAAGGGATATTAACGGTCAGCGAAATATAGGCGGATCCATTGTAACAGATTTACGAAATAAATTGTACAAGGTTCGTCAATGATTCAATAAAAGTTATTTGTGACTGAACAACTAAATTTTCTACAATTCTATATGCAGATACATATGCATCGTTTAGTAGGGAAGTCGAAACAGCGTGAATGAGATTAAAATTGTAACAATATTTGACCAAAAACAGGTTTGAGAAAATGTTCCTACAGGATGGGTTTTGGTGTTTAATGCCATTGTAGACGTTAATAATAATACACACATACCGGCATAATTAGGGGAACGGGCAAAATTTACACTATATTTGACTTAAATTTCTCTTGAACCCTTCACTCGATTTTGACTTTTTTTTTGTTAAATTGTAGCCTGGTTCTTTAAGAATACGCTAGAGGTATTGCTGATTTTAAACAATTGGTCCTAATATCATAAACAGGGCTAAAAAGAAAGTAATGTTTTTTTGTCAATATTTGGGACACTCTGTAGAGTGAACGAATGAAATTGGATATTATTCGATAATGCCAAATTAAAGATTATGAACATTTCCTTTTTTTAATCACTCTGATACCTTGAATATTAAGGATGCTACAGGGTTTTGTTATATAGTACATTGGCCTACTTTTTAAGGGTCAATGAATTTTCGTTAATCTTTGATATGTTATAGATGAATCTAAAATTTTTATGGCATTAAATTTCATTCCTGACAGTGTTACCGTTACCTATACAGGGATAAATAAAAGTCCCTTCCATGTTTTCGATTTTGTGAAATGTTATTTTCGAAGGCCTTATTCTTTCACACTTGATCCAGGCTTAGGTGTCCAATTTGTGCTTTAGTGCATACATTGGAGCATGTTTAAAGGACAACGTGCTAAACGAAAAACGACAACAATAAATTAACGAACAATAACGATTTAAAACATCAACAATAACAATTAGTGTTTTAATAACGCATTTTCAGTTTGATAGCTATTCCTATGAGCCTTCTGTTTGATACATATTTCGTTTTTATTTCTTGTTGGATTCTTATTATTTGAGGTACTGTTCGACACCTGTTTTGCAAGTATAATCTTTTGCCACCATTTCTTAATACAGTTTTGTTTATGTCATCGGGTTTTGTAATGTTAGGCAAAATTCAGATTCAAAAAATGGATTGCTAAAATTCCAACATGAGTGATATGACTCCTACTGATGTGGCTAGGGCCGTAGCGTTGATTCAAGATGGCAGATCTTACTCTTATGTTGCTGATGTGTTAGAAAAATCAAAATCCACGATCTACCGTGAGGTCAGACGTTGGAGGCAAACTGGGGAGTATAAAAGGAAGCCAGGCCAATGCAGAAAACGAATAACCACGGGTAGAGATGACAGATTTGTAGTCTTACAAAGCCAACGAAACAGGCGTAGAACAGTGCTACAATTAAAAAACGAGCTGGAAGAAGTACGTGGAAGAAGGACAAGTGATCGAACCATTAGTAGAAGACTCAAAGAAGTTGGTTTGAAGGCCTATAGAACGAAGAAAGCTCCACAACTTCAGCGACGTCATCGGATTGCGAGACTACACTTTGATAGGGAGCATGAAAATTGGGAAAATGACCAGTGGGCAAATGTTCTTTTTACGGATGAGAGCCGCTTTTGCGTTAACTCTATCGATGGCACGGAGAGACTATACTGCCGCCGAGGAGAAGCAAATGAACAGTTTAATTTTACTCCTACTGTTTCCTTCGGTGGAGGTTCGGTAATGGTCTGGAGTGGGATGTTTTTAGGAGCCCGAACAGAGTTGGTTGTTATTAATGGCGCTTTAAATGCACATGGATAAATCCAAGGTATCCTACAACAGCATGTCGTACCATTTATCCCTCAAATCGGAGACAACTTTTTGCTAATGTACGACAATGCCCGCCCTCACGTGGCCCGTTGTGTCTCCGAATTTCTAAATGTTGTCTAAATAAGGGCAATGGATTGGCCAGCATGTTCTCCAGACCTTAATCCCATTGAAAATGTCTGGGACATGTTAGGTCGGCGATTAGGACTCAGGATTCCCGCAGTCCAAAATTCCGAACAAGCAGCAGGAGCTCTTGTTGACATCTGGGATAATCTGCCTCAAGAGTTTTGTTATTGTTGATGTTTTAAATCGTTATTGATCGTTAATTTATTGTTGTTGTTTTTCGTTTGGCCCGTTGCACAAGCACAAATTGGACCAGTCCTAAGCCTGGATCAATTGTGAAGGAAGGCCTTCGAAAATAACATTTCACAAAATGGAAAACATGGAAGGGACTTTTATTTATCCCTGTATAGGTAACGGTAACACTGTCAGGAATGAAACTAAATGCCACAAAAATTTTAGATTCAATGACCTCTATAACATATCAAAGATTAACGAAAATTCATTGACCCTTAAAAAGTAGGCCAATGCACTACTTTTAACAAAATCCTGTATCATCTTTAATATTTGAGATATCCGAAGGGATAAAAAAGAGAATACTCAGAACGGATCAATCTTTAATTTGGCATTATCGAATGATATCGAATTTCATTCGTTCACTCTACAAAAATTAAGGGAAATTCATTGACCTATAAAAAGTACTATTTTTAACAAAACCCTGTAGCATCCTTAATATTCGAGGTATCAGAGTGAATAAAAAAAAATGTTCAGAAAGGACCAATCTTTAATTTGGCATTATCGAATAATATCGACTTTCATCCGTTCACTCTACAGAGTGTCCCAAAAATTGACAAAAAAAACATTACTTTCTTTTGAGCCCTGTATATGACATTAGGACCAATTGTTAAAAATCAGCAATTAACAAAAAAAAGTCACAATCGAGTGAAGGGTTCAAGAGAAAATTGAAGTCAAATTTAGTGTCAATTTTGCCCGTTCCCCTAATTATGCCGGTGTGTGATTTTTTCAGAGTACCCTTACTAACTCTTTTCATAGAAACTATTAGTCTAAGAGCTAGTGAACCATCCGAGTAACCCGTTTCCCACAAAGCTAGAAATTTTTTAAATTATGTTTTATTATCGGTCGATTATGAAAATACGAGTCTGGCAGGCATCTCGCGGTTGCGTCATCATCCCTTAAATTTTTGAAAATGTAAAAAAAAATTGTTTTTAATCTACTCCCACAAGGCTACAATTTTAATACGTTGCAATTTACATTAGTTTAAGTGTAAAAAAAAAATGACAACCTATTTCGAGGGTTGCAAGTAAGTGCCAGACGATAGCAAAGTTGTCATCGGGATAGTAATTCATAACCTGCTCCCACAAGGCTGAAATTTTAAGGGCATATTCTATCAATAGTTTAAAAAGTACAAGTAAACAGCCAGCCTATTTTGACGGTTGCAAGTGTCTGCCAGACGAGTATATAATAGTCATGACGCTCGATGGGAGTGCGAGGGTAACAGACTTGTTCGAGTTCCAATGTCAGAAAGAGAGAATACATCTATTGTGTAGAGGCATTCCAACAGTAAGTTAAAGGAAAAAGTGAGTGCGCATGAGATGGTGAGACGTATCTATATGAGCGAGTGAGATGAAAGAACCGGCAAGACCAGCTGATCATTTAAAACGCAGTCAGCAACGGCACAGCTTCTCCACTACCAGCTAGTCCTCTCTACCGAAATCGGAAAGTTGGAGTGCACAGTCGCGGTGGCCGAGTGCGCATCAGTATTTTTAATAGACGGTTATATCTAAAATTAATTTTCGCTTCAAAATCCTCGATAAATTCGTCCGAACCCACGGCTATCGCCCTAAAGAAAGTCCGAAATTTTGGATTTTTTATACAATTTCGCCATTTAAAAACGTATTTAGAAGATAAAAAAGTATATTTTAAGTTAAACGAACTGTCAAAAGTATTAATCAGATGCTCAGACGTTTAAAACAATATTGAGTCATGGCCCTCTTCTAAAATTTGAACGGCACCTTCCCAAATCATGCCGCCGCAAGATGACTAGCTGGTAGTGAATAAGCTGTGGTAACGGCTATAAGCACATTATTTCTCGGCGTGGCACAAAGCTATTAAAAAAGTATAACAATACTATTAAAAAATAATTTAATACTTATTAATTTTTACTACTAGTGTTAATTATGGTAGCAGTGAACTAAAACGGAGTTGTATCCACAATACCGAAACACTGTTTCGGTATTGTGGATAAAACTCCGTTTTAGTGCATATTGCAGAAGGTTCTAAGCCCACATAGCAGTGAATATAATTTGTGTCATATGTAGAAACAATAAAATACATTGTCATAATTATGTAGTTAAAAATAATTCAATTGTTTCGATTTTTAATGATAAATTATCTTGCATAAATCACGAAATGGCAGACACAAAAATTATACAACACATTTGTCAAATCAATGAAGACAATCTGAATATCTTAATTAAATCATCAGATACTGATATTTTAATTATAATACTTGGAAATATGGACCATTTATCTAGTGACCCATTGCACATTTTTATGGAATATGGTGCTGGAAATAAAAAAAGATAGGTTGTGATAAGCGAACTTTATACCAAACTTGGATCATCTTTAACATTAAGTTTACCAGGATTTCATGCACTGACCGGTTGTGACTACAATCCATCATTCTTCAAAAAAGGGGAAAAACGGCCTTTTCCAATTCTTAAGAAAAATTTAGAATACCAAAAGCTTTCGAAACGACTGTGGACACTCCAACTTTCCGCTATCGGTAGAGAGGACTAGCTGGTAGTGGATAAGCTGTGCCATTGCTGACTGCGTTTTAAATGATCAGCTGCTCTTGCCTGTTCTTTCAGCTCACTGGCTCATGTAGATATGTCTCACCATCTCATGCGCACTCACTTTTTCCTTTAACTTACTGTTGGAATTGTAACGGTATAAGTATATACCCTGTATATAATCGATAGGATATCGTAACTATTAAATATTATGATAACACCGGTTATAAACTGCATACGATTGCACACGACAGCAATGCAGCTGACCTGATTAGAGTTCATAGGTGGTAATGTAATGTAGCTGCGTATCATTCATTAATTAATATCCTAGCTATCAAGATTGTAACACTGTTCATTGATATACTCAAGACATAGAGTTAGTATACTCAAAGTCTATTATTTGGGCCTCGGACGAAAGAACCTGACTCAACGGGTAACTCAAGGGGATATAAAATAGCACCCCTTGGTTGAGTCATTACAGAATGCCTCTACACAATAGATGTATTCTCTCTTTCTGACATTGGAACTCGAACAAGTCTGGCAGCGAGCGTCTTGACTATTATATACTCGTCTGGCAGACACTTGCAACCGTCAAAATAGTCTGGCTGTATACATGTACTTTTTAAATTATTGACAGAATATGCCCTTAAAATTTCAACCTTGTCGGAGCTGGTTATGAATTACCATCCCGATGACAATTTTGCTATCGTCTGGCACTTACTTGCAATCCTCAAGATAGGTTGTCATTTTTTTTTACACCTAAACTTATGTAAATTACAACGTATTAAAATTGTAGCCTTGTGGGACTAGTTTAAAAAAAAATATATTTTTATACATTTTCGAAAATTTAAGGGATGATGACGCAACCGCGAGATGCCTGCCAGATTCGTATTTTCATAATTGACCGATAATAAAACATAATTTAACAAATTTCTAGCTTTGTGGGAAACGGGTTACTCGGATGGTTCACTAGCTCTCCTACTATATGTCAGCCATTTTCACGATCAGGTGTGTGACAAATAATTGCATGAAACGAAAAGCAGGCAATGCGCCTATGTGATAGTCGAAACAAGGCTGTACTATTAAACTTTTCTCGGCCTCTCGGGTGTTTTATTATCATTTTATTACTTTCTCTTATCCATCCTATTATAAAATATCGCAGTTATTTAGTAAAAAGAAGGCCCATTAAAATTAAACGAATTTTGCACAAAACTTAAAGGAGAATGTGATCGAGACTTTATTACATCCAAAGAAGAAAACTATTTCATGGATAGCTGAATGACAGTAATCGATCAGTGGATCTTGTGTGCAAGTCTAGCTTTGGAGGGATCCTATTTAACAATGGTTGAGTAAGGAAAATCGTTCCGAAGATAACGAAATTGGTGGGTGAAATTAAATTTAAACGTGCGTATAATTGCTCCATGTTTGTCAGGCAGGACTAGCTTATCAGAGGATAAATTATACTTCAAGATTCTCGTATTAGCGCACAAGCAAAGGCGAAGTGCATGTCTGGCTCTAGAATGCTCAATAATTGAGAAAAATCGTCTCAAAGGTAATACAAATAGGCAATAGCAAGCTGCGTAAATATGATTTTAAACTGCTTAACAATGGAAGCGTTAAAATTTATTGGATGCATCGAACGAGAATTGTCTCTAAGACCCAGATAGCCAAAGGCTATTTTAATATAGGCGAGTCTGATTTAAGACTGATTAGCATTGAAACAATACAATATGGTGGATGAATTTTAAATTTGTTACAATGATCAGGTCTGTTTGTTTTATCTATTGTAACAATATAGGAATCACCTTTTAGAACAACAAAAAGACAACGCGTCTCTAATATAAAAAAGACAATCGTATAAAAAGCTGAGGGAAAATAGTATCTAAGAAAAAGGCAGACAAAAACATTTTTATGATAGGCGAGTCTCAGTATTGAGACTGGAACGTTTCAATTTGGTGATCGACGCTAAATTTTGTTACAAGGACGTGTCTTTAATTTATTCATTGTCTAAAACAAGGACCAGAATTAAGTTCTAAGTGTCAGAGCGGAATAATCAAATAAAATGCATGGTGATGCCAAACAATAATATAGGAGAAGTAAGCTATTGAAAATCTCCCAAAAAAGTGAAGCAAAAATTATTTATTTTATAAGTGCATAAACATGCGTACACGGATCCATGTATCGTCATAAGTTTGGCGTTCTTGTATCAGTGTCCTCCGGAAATGGTGAAGAAGGTCACACGTGTGCTTGATTTATCTAAAAGTACAAATTTGATATTAAGTAATTTCAAAGAGCTTGAACTCCAATTTTCTATCTAGTATCAACTTGTTGATAATATTAGCAGCATATTTGCATTAAAATAGCCTCATGATTCTGTAATTTTATAAGATATGTGCCTGCAATTCTACCGCATTCTTTATCTTTTCCATGCAGCAACTAAGCCCTGAGGGGCCGAAATCAACATATCAACCAAATATTGGAACAATTGTTTAATTATCACGTTCATTCTTTAGGATGAACCACTTTAAAAATAGCTCTTTTATGGTAGTCTTATTTTTTTTTATCGTAATTGATTTATGTACTACAACTTATCCATCCAATTATAATTTAACGAGTTATTTAACACGTCTTTGCTAATTCTAAAAAATGACTAAGCTAAATATGCGGTTCTAAGATGGTTGTTTGCAAAAATTGGTTCGCGTGTTCTGCGCTAGATATTTTTGAAACTTGCACCAA
>MU187270.1:0-16744 GCA_016904865.1 Pissodes strobi | reverse complement strand
AGATATTAGGTGTAGAAGAGAGAAGGCTAGAACAATATGTCGGAGAGTAGAGCGCGGTTAAGCTTAAGAGCGCCACTAAATTGCAGATTGAATAAGCTAGAAAGTCCTCAAAGTTTTATTTGGAACCATAAGTGTTTGCTAAAAGTTAGAAATAGAATTTACCATCCTGAAGATAAAAGTGCATGAAAATAACCAAGACACCTGTGTAACAAGAAGTGCTCTTTTGCAACAACACGCTAATTGAAAAACTTTGCTGACATAGGCCTCGTGGGATCATCCGTGAAAGAATAGGTGTAGAAGAGAGAAGGCTGGAACATGATGTTGCAGGGTAGGGCAAGGTTAAGGGTGAGGGCACTACTAACTTTTAGATGGAAAAGTTGGAAATCTCTAAGCTATTATCTGAAATTCGTTTTCGCTTAACCCGCTAAAAATGAAACGTAATAAACAAACTAGTAGTTTATCAGTTGAAATCGAACTACCATCATCACCACAACAATCACGATAGGTTTAGATAAGGCGTCGAATTTTGCAAGAAATTAAGCAGCAAAATCTCGAGTATCTGGGATATACCATAAGGAACAGCAAGTATTAGATATTTTCGAACACGCTTCAAGGGAAAATAAAGAAAACTGGAAGGCCGGACCGAAGTAAAATGGTGTTGATACATCGATAATGCTTAGAAAAGCACTCACTTTTTGATGTTTGGCCCACACACAAAAGAAAAATCCTATACCACTCAACGAGTGGTGCGTGTACGGAGAAGATAGTGGACGTTGGAGTTGAAAAGCTGTAGGTTGTAGTTTTCGGGAAAGACGTGAGAGATAGGTCCGCCACTTTTCTTCGATGTTCAAGGTTATCAATGTCTTTAATCAACTGTGGGTCAACCACAAGACGAACTGTTCGTCTTGGTATGGAATCTAATATCTTGATCCAGAGATTGTCTTATCTGGGCTTTATAGATCAGTAAGAGCTGATGAGGTGTATACAACTTTTTTGCTCTATAGAATACTCCTAGCTTTTGTGTTACCTAGGCGATTTTGGTGACGTGACTACGTCACGTGTTTTCTACGTTGCTGCCCAGCAAGCTTATGGATGAAGTCACAGTCAGTGTTTGTCCTGTCATTGATAAGTCAGGTCCTGCGGTGTTTGCTTTCTTTGTGAAGATAGCCGCTTGAGGCTTTTCTGCGTTAAACTGGACATTGTTTTCCTCACGCCATTTCACGATGGCGTTCATATCCTCATTGATGGCAGCAATATGATTTCCTCGCCATTGGAGTCCGCGGCCATTGGAGTCCGCGATAAGAATGAGGATATAAGAAAGCTGTCGCCTGCAGAGCTGTAAATAGAATTGTTTCTCCTGCCTAAGAGATCGCTGATATAGAGCAGGAACAGTGTGCGAGATAATATGCACCCTTGAGGAACTCTGGCATTAATTTTAAATTCCTCCCAGAGCTGTCCATCAATACCAACTCGAATGCTTCGATCCCTTAAGAAATTGGAAAGCCATAGAAGCAGTGCTGGTGGTAGTCCGTACTCCTTCAATTTGCTTAACAAATTATCATCCCACACTCTATAAAAAAGACAAGGATTTTTCCGAAACGAAATTCATCTCGATTTAGCCAGAAAATTTAGATGAAGAATTTTTTTTCCAAATCATCTTGTTGACAGCAAATTATCGAATATTTTCGATATTATTTAAAATGCAAGAAATTTTGCAGACTCATATGACAACAACGAAACTTTGACACTAAATGCATAATATCTATCTCCGTTAATCCGATGATAAATTTTGTTAACAACTTAATTTATTATTGTGTGAACTAGGCATCCTTCCTAATTATATTATTTAATCGCTGCAAGTCAAGTAATGAAATATTTGCCAAAAATACTTAGAGGCCAAACAACTTCTGTTAATTAAGTCATTAATCACGTATATTTTCTAATAGCCATTTTATTACACACATTATAAACATCAAAAAATTATTGCAATTATACTTCAGAGGAAACCGCTTCTATTATAGTAATATATTTTCTACGGGAATATAAAAAAAGGTTTTATGTTTATTTGTCGGCGAGATTTTGTCTCTGATTTATTAGAAATTTAATTTTTATTTTTGGCTCTTCTTTCTATTTTCAAAATAATACGTAGTTGGTGTGCAACCCAGCGCTGAATGTGGGGAGACTAGACGCCACCTGTGGGAAAGACAGCATACCTACCAAATTTGTCTTCTACAAAGTGTATGATGTACAAATAAAACCAAGTGAGCCTATAGCCGAAGGTTCGGTTAACATTTTCGTGGATGGTTCAAAAACCCAGGAATGAGAGGATGTGGAATTTACTCCCGAAGCTTGCAAATTGAACTCAAATGGTCTATGGAAGTACACACAAGCATAATTCAGTTTGAACTTGCTGCTATATCCATAGCCGCAAAAGAGATTGTCGCAGGAATACTGAGGACAAGACTATTAAGATCTACGCGGATAGTAGACAAGCACTCCTGGTTCTGAAAAATTATAAATTTACAGCCAGGTCAGTACTAGAATGTCACAATTCACTGGAGGATGAAGCCCGCAAAAATAAAATTTCTGTGTGTTGGTTTAAATGACATGCACAGTGCTAAAGTAACAAATTAGCAAATAAGTTGGTTAGAAAAGCAGCCGGTTCAAACATTATGGAAGCTGGCTCTTTAAATCTACCTATAGCGACGTTGATACATATGATAAAAAAAGATCACCCATGAAGACTTTAGGGCAAGATGGGACGAAAGAACTCACTGGGAAGGAGACATCTCTACACAAAGAGATTATACGAGACCTCTATGCGTACACTGCAAACAGGAGGACGAAACACGCTTCAAGGGAACTGCGATTGCGACGATGTTTCGGAACTAAGGGAATCCATTTTGGGTGAACGATGGCCAACCATGGCTTTCCTCAGAACAGCCTCCTCAGGCAACGTTGTCGCTTTTTTACAACACTAGGCTGGGCGATGGCCTAGACGGATTGGTTGACCTAGGTAGGACGCACAGGGGGTTCAATAGGTTCTAAATGCCTTGGCCCTTCAAGGATACCCTCTCACCATTTACAGATTCCAGAAGACAATAATACACGTTGAAGATAGCTATCGCAATAAATGGCAGTATTATTACTAAAAAATAATTTAGTAATTTGTTAGTAAATGCTGGGCAGATCCACTGGTGATTTAGCTCAGATGAATATCCAATAGAGGAGAAGAAGGCAAATTTGCCACCATGATTGATTTGCATCCAAAAAAATCTTATAAATGATTCAGATTTGATTCACCCTCAGAAACGAATTGCTTGGATCCTTTGGTTGTCATTCCATATTTTGAAGATATCTTAATTAGAAAAACTAGAGGCCAGTGACCAAACATTTGCATTACGTAGTGTGTAGAATGCTACATAATACTTAGCTTAGATATTTTGTCTTAGAGACATTTAGAAAATATTGATTTAAATAATCCTTAGCAATGAAACATAAATGCAGACATCAATAAACACTATGACAGTATTTTTACAAGCAAATGATATCATCTTCTTCTAAAGACCCAAAATGTAAACTATTGCCTGTACACCGCTTGCTTCAAAATCTGGATGTGACGACTCCCTGTTTAAGCTAGTCAATATAGCTCACAGACATAGTTTTCTCTCTCCTGCCAACCTCATGTTCTTTTACGGAGAACTTTAAAGCTGCCATATTTTTGCTGTAACCTTTCCATTCCAGCACATTTCTCTTTCGTTTCATTTTTGTTTCTTCCCATATCATACTTTTTAAATTTTTCTCGGTGTTTTTATATTCCGTTGTGTTATTTTTATCATTTTTCTCCTTTTCATCATTTCGAATATTTCATCTATCATTCATGCCTATCTTTTATTATCCTGTGGGTTCAAAAAATCTCCTTTATTGTCCCTATTTAAGTCTTCAGATCAACCTTTTCGGAGTCAGAGTTTACATTACGTTGCATACAGAATATTTACGTGATATGCAGGTGACTTTCTTTAGGCAAGATCTCTAGTAGATGATAAACAACAAATTTCACATCATGCAGTGTTGCCAGATAGTACAAAAGTATCAGTGACCACTGCAATATAATGAAAGTAAGGCTAGTTATAAAATACACGCAATTGCGCCTTATGTTCAAAATTGGCATCAGTACCCTCGATTGAAAGTACGCCCCGTTTCCGTTAACAAAATCCCGAATGATATTATAATAATTTGTATTATATTTTTTCGAGCTGTAGCACACCCTTTATGCTGAAAGCAAAACTCACGTTTTTTCTTCGTTCAAAGAACCTGGTAATAAATTATCTTATTCAGTAAATCTTAACATAATTGAATGCAAGCCACACTAATCTTTATTTATATATAATTATCATTTGTTTATTCTAACGATTATTGCACACAGTCGTGCCTCGTTAAAGGAAATTAATATTAATCCATGTTTCAGGCCCTGTTAAATACTTCATTGGTCTCTATGATGTAATGTCAATTACACATTTCCGTAACTAAATACATTAGAAACTTATGCGTGATTCGAGAAAATACAGAGAAAATGGAATTGCGGCCCCCCTGTGGTCAGTTATGAAAAATCTGAAACGAATCCGAGCCGTTTCGTTCACGATAATCGTTTCAAATATTGAATTTCAGGTTTGGATTGCAGATCATGAATAACTGACGCTTTATTACCCATGTAGACTTTATAATAGTGCCATTTTCACGTGAACCTAGTCTTGCAAAATTGTATGCTTTAGAGCAATGTGTTGCCTACTAGTTTATTTCTTATCCTCATAAGAAATAAACTAGTAGACAACAAACAATTTTGAGTGATTGTTAATAATAATATTGCGAATAGAAGTATTGAAATAACCTGATTCTTTAATAGAAAAAAATCGTTTGTCGACACTTTTATAGCTCAGGAGTCTTAAAACCTTACTATAAAAGCTCATAATCACATATTCTAAGAATTCAGCATTTATCACAATGCGCGGTAAAGCTTTGAATTTTTGTTGTAGATTTGAAAAAGCTCGATTTTTATTGACAAGAGACATCTGAGCTTCATCATTGAGATCTCAGAAACTATAGGAGGTATAGCGTCGGTTAAATTATGAAAAAGTTACGCATTTTGGTGCTTAATCAAATGACGCCTAGAAATTTGCAAAATACCGATTACTTCCGATTTTTTTTTTAAGAAACCAACTTTGTTTATTTTTTCCTGGCCCTATTTAGTGAGATAGGCCACACATATTGCACTTTGCTATTACCAATTTTTTTCTTCTTCAAGGTGACGATATCGAATTTGAAATCTGACGTTTTGGATTAGGGTTTCCATCATCAACTTCGTTTTTTAAAAGCAGACCTAGAACTTTTGTGCTATTTTTTAACGCTCTCGCGTTTCTAAAGTACACCATAAATATCAGTTACTTATTTCCCGACGTTTCGATAGAAAATTTCCACCATCAATGCTTTAGGAGCATATTTTATCGAAATACGGCCCTGAACTATTGTCTTAACGGAATATTTACCGCTTTTTAATTTCATGCATATCAAAACGCGGAAATACATTAATAACAGAAAGTCTCTATGAATAGTGAATTTTAAAAATATTTAAACATCAGACATCAGAAATAGTTCCTATATTAGAAATTACTTACCTAAATATTCACTTGACTACTTATTTTTAATAAACCTCTTTGGATTGTTCTTGCTGGAATAGCTGCAGCTCTGTTATCAAATTTTGACGTTGCCGTTGAACATTGTGTGATGTATTTTTAAACATACGGTTTTTAGGGTACCCCATCAAAAATAATCTGCAAAATTGCGATCTAGGCTTCTGGCAGGCTGTCCTATGAAACCTCTATTTCCAATCCATCCATTACGAAAAGTGTGGAGTATAAATTCAGTTATCTGTCTTCCATTATGAACAGGAAAGCTATCTTGCTGCAACCATAATTTCCTGCAGATTGATCAAAGGGTCATTAGCTAATCAAGCTAACACCCATTTTTCCAGATATTTTTCTTTATCTTACCGAAAAGTGATTTACCCATCTTCCTGGAAAGTCGCTCGAGTTCACTATAGGCCAATTGCCTTGTTTCCAATAATCTCCAAAGTCATGGAACGTGTAGTCAATCAGCAACTATCCAAGCACCTCGAGACAAACAGAATAATTAGGGATAATCAATAAGGCTTTCGCAAAAGAGATATATTGGCACATGTCACTCATATATTGAGTAGGGCAATTGAGAACTATTGAGAATCTAGAGGGATTGCACTGGATATTTCGAAGGCATTCGGCAGAGTTTGGCATGGCGGTTCGCTCAACAAACTGCCGTCCTTAGGACTGCCTGCCTCTGTCTCTGCAGCTTGCCTGTCAGTTTCTTTAAGAACCGATCTCTGCACGATGCAGCTGATGGACACATCTCAGGCACACTCACCATTAATGCGGGCGTGCCTCAGGGCGCCATACTTTCACCAACTTTCACCACCTCATCTTTATTAATGACCTGCTGACCGAAACCAATAATCTTGTTTACAGTTTTGCAGATGACCCTTGCCTTATAACTTAGATCAGAAACACCTTAGCCAGCGATTGAGACTTATCGCCGCAAACAGGAGCAGATTACAACAATTGATCAAGATCTGGAGATAGTTCGAACTCGGGGCGACAAAAATTTGGTCCAGTTGAATACAGCTAAAGCCCAAGCAGCCACGTTTACCAAGAAAGCCAATCCGGCGGACCCTGACATCGTTATGGTAGGATCAACCATTCTTTCATCCTTGCCAATCAGATTACTGGGTGTCTCGGTCAACAGCTATATGTCCTGGCATGACCACGTTGCTAACATTGCAAAATAAGCCTCGCAGAAGCTTCGTACGCTATTTCGCAACAAAAACTGCATATACTTAGAATATTGCTCACACATCTGAGGTGCCGCACCTAAGCACATCCTAAAGTTGCTGCATTTCATTCAGAAGAGAGCTTTGCGTTTCGCCGGCGACCCAGAGTTGACCCAGGCTCTGGATAGTCTCGGACACCGCAAACACGTGGCCTAGATCTCCCTATTTTCATCATCATCATCATCATCTTCAGCTTCTCTCCGTCCATCTCTGGACATAAGCCTTTCCAATTCGTCGCCATTCGCTTCTGTCGGTCGTCTGACTCATCGATTGGGTACCTGCCAGTTTCTGGATGTCATCTTTCCACCTTATTCTTGGTCGTCCTGGGTTCCTTTTAGTTGTTCTGGGCCTCCACTCAGTTGTCTTCTTGGTCCATCTATTATCATCTTTCCTCATCAAATGACCAGCTCATTTCCATTTTAGCCTTGCCACCCGTTCTGCGATGTCTTTCGATCACTTTTTTCTTTTGTCTGATCCATTCGTTTGTCTTTCGCTCTTGCAGTCGTATTCCTAGCATTTTCCTCTGCATTTTTCTTTGAGCAATCCTTAAACACTCCATGGTCCCCTCATTAAGGCTCCATGTTTCTGCGACCTACGATAAGGTCGGCAGGACACATTGGTCAAAGATTTGTGTTTTAAGGTATTGTGGAAATTTGGAACTAAGGACATCACTAAGTTTTCCATATGCTGTCCATCCAAACCGAATTCTTCTGGAGATATCTGCTCTCTGAATGTCCTTATCGAAGGATATTCTTTGTCCGAGGTGCACGTACTCGTCTACGACTTTAATTTTACTGTTGTTGTCAAGGTCAACATCTGTAACATTATTGGAATTAGACATTACAAAAAGTAAATCCAAGTGAAATCGGAGTAGGAATCACGATGGGACGTACCACAAGAAATGGAGGCCTAATACTGAGCTGTGGAGATGAAAAAGAACTTTCTACTGTGCAAGCAGAAATACAAGGCAAACTTGGAAAAAGCTATGAAGTTGAAAGGCCTAGAACACGTGACCATAGGATCAAAGTGGTTGGAGTCCATGAATGTGAGTACGCTGTCAGTGACGAAAATATTGTGAACAAGGTAAAAAAACAAAATGAATTAAATCAGGATGATGTTAACTTTAAATTAAAAATACTTAGAAGAACGAATGTGGTTAATAAAAGGTTTAATATTATTTTTGAAGTTGACTCTAACACTTATAACTTTTTTATAAATAAACAACGAATGAATGTAGGTTGGAAAAGGTGTTGGATTTTTAATGATTACGGGATTATTCGTTGCTATAATTGTAACAAGTATGGGCATTTACAAAAAGAATGTAAAGATAAAAGGGCTTGCGCTAAATGTGGTGATGATCATGATGTAAAGGTCTGTACAAATAAAGCGGTAATTTGTGTCAATTGTGTTACATCCAATAAAAAGTATGGAATGAGTTTAAATACTGAGCATACTGTTTGGGATTTTACAAAGTGTGAAACATACAGGCGCATAGAAGAGTTGCAAAAAAACAAATTTGTGCAATAGCAATTAAATGTAGGCTCAGATCTAAGCTCTAGCTTGGTTTATTTTAACTGTCAGGGATTTTTGAATAACAAAGATAATATAGTCACATTAATAAACGATTGGAAGCCTTTAATAATATTTTTATCGGAGACACATGTGCATGCTGAGGTTAGTAAGGTTGAAATAATGATTGATAATTATAATATTGAACAGTGTCTTACAACGAACAAACGAACGGGTGGAGTAATAGCCCTTGTAAGGAATGGTCTTAGGTATTCTGTAAAGGAGGTGCAGTGCGTACAGAATTATGTATGGTTGCTTTCTATTGAAATTTTTTTGTTTAAACAAAAGTATTTGTGTACGGTACTGTATCATCCTCCACAAACGGAAGACCCTAGGTTCCTTGAATTTTTCAATAATTATCTGGATAAGGTTAGTGTATTTAAGGGTGTAAACATAATAGTTGGTGATTTTAATTTTGATTTGTTAAAACCGTCATTCTACGGCGATAAAGTTTTAGTCAGTATATACTCAAACGGATTTTCTCAGATTGTTGACTCACCCACACGCATTACCGATAAAAGTAAAACCTTAATTGATTATATAGTGACAGATAGCAAAAATATTTCACATAATGTGCATTTAACACCAAAAATCAGTGATCACTGTGTAATGTCCTTGCAGCTTGAGTATAAATCAAATGTGAACTCTGACAAAGTTGTTTTTAGTAGATCTATGAAAAAATATAGTGTAGAACAGATGCAAGATCACTTACTAAATAGTCAATGGAATAATGATAGTGGAAATGTTGATGTATTGGCAGGCATTTTTGTTAATAACATATCAAATATTTTAAATACTATGTGCCCCAGGGAAAAAGTTGTGATTAAGCAAAAGTATCTGCATAAACCGTGGATAACGGCTACTATTAGGCAAAACATGAAAAGTAGGGATAGTCTTTATGTTAGAGCAGTTTGTGAAGGCAGTGACGTAGTATGGAGTGAGTATAAAAAAATGCGTAATTATATAGTTAATCAAATAAAAGTTGAGAAGGATAGATATTTTAGGGAAGTCATTGATAACAATAAAAATAATTGCAAAGAGATGTGGAAAAGTTTGAAACGGTTGCTGCCTGGAAAGGCTAATGATTTGATGCCCGAAGAAATTAGTTTTGATGGAGAAACCGTTTCAGATGAACAAACTATATCTCAGAATTTTAACAAGTATTTTATAAATAGTATACATGAAATTGTTAACAGCATTCCTAAATACTCTCTGCCAGAAGTTACTGTCAGGTCTGATTCGTACGGTGGGTTTTCTGTATTTGAACAACTTTCTATGACTGACATGAAAAAGATTTTGAAGGATTTGAAAAATGTTGGTGGTGGCGTGAGTGGAATTTCCAAAAAGGTTTTGTCTGATGTTTGTTATGTTGTTGGTAACCGTTTGTTGGATGTAATTAATACTTCATTTACGTACGGGAAATTTCCCGAGATATGGAAGGAATCAACTGTGATTCCTGTCCCAAAGGTGCAAAACACAAATCTTTCAAATGAGTTTAGGCCAATTAATACTGTCGAAGTATACGAGAAAGTACTAGAAGTTGCTGTAAAGAAACAATTGCTAGATTATTGCAATAAAAATAACATTTTGGCGGTAAATCAGTCGGGGTTTCGTGAACGTCATTCATGCGAGTCTGTAGTGATTAGTATTTGTGATAGTTTCTTAAAAGAAATAGATGACGGAAATTACATTTTGGCGGTATTTTTGGACTTTAGAAGAGCGTTTGAGACTGTCGATAGAAATATTTTATTGCAAAAACTAAGCAGTATTGGCATTAAACAAACGGTTTTAAGGTGGTTTGAATCGTATGTACGTAATAGACAACAAAAAGTTAAATTTAAAAATAGTGTCTCGGATCCAATGAGTGTAGAGCATGGGGTACCACAGGGAACTGTGTTGGGCCCCTTGTTGTTCCTCATATACATTAATGATATAGTTACGGTTGTAGATAGATGTAAAATAGAATTGTTTGCCGATGACACTATGATATATGTAACAGGAAAAGATCTCACACAAATGCAAGAAAGGGTGAATGATAATTTGGAAAACTTATTTAGATGGCTCTGTAAGAATAAATTAAGTCTGAATACCTCAAAATCAAAGTTCTGTTTATTTGGGAAAAAACATAAATTAAATAACATTAATCTGGAAGGCATAAATATTATGATAGAGAATAATAGAGTAACACAAGTAAAACAGATAAAATATTTGGGAGTACTCCTTGATGCTTGTTTGAATTTCCATGCTCATGCCGACTATGTTACTAGAAAGTTCTCAAAAAAAGTTGGGTTTTTAACAAGAGCAGGAGGTAATTTATCATTGGGTACAAAATTATTGATATATAATAGCATAGCTGCTCCACATCTCGAATATTGTTCTACTCTTTTATATGGTCTGCCGGATTATAAAATTAAACAGTTGCAATTAGTGCAAAATAGAGCATTAAGAACAATTTTAGGATGTAATAAATATACCCCTATTGCGATAATGCTTAATGTCTTAAATATTATGTCAGTTGAGCTTAGAATTGTGTTTAATGTTTATGTGTTTTTGTTTAAGGTGAAAAATAGAATGTTACCAGAATATATTTGTGATAAAGTTAAGTTTTTTAGAGATGTCCATTGTTATAATACTAGAAACCGCAGCGATTTCTTGGTGTCAGAGAAATGTAATACTAGTCAAATGCTTAATTCAGTAATGTATAAGGGCCTGTTGGATTTTAATATGTTACCTAACACAATTAAAAACTGTGATAACCTTGATGTTTTCAAGAAATTGTTAAGAGCGCATATTTAATCGTCTTAGTCATGTCTTATTCTTAGTATTTTATTTACTTAACCTTCCTACTTTATGTGTTCACGTATTTTATATTTTTTATTGTTTTCATGTATAGCGATATGCTAAATAAAGATTATTATTATATTATTATTATATTATTTTGCTGCGGTCATTTGTAGGCCGTAGCTTTTTGCGCCCCTGTTTAACTCCTGTAGCATGGTCTTTAAATCATCCATCTGTCCATCCAAACCGAATTCTTCTGGAGATATCTGCTCTCTGAATGTCCTTATCGAAGGATATTCTTTGTCCGAGGTGCACGTACTCGTCTACGACTTTAATTTTACTGTTGTTGTCAAGGTCAACATCTGTAACATTATTGGAATTAGACATTACTTTTGATTTTGCTGCGTTCATTTGTAGGCCGTAGCTTTTTGCGCCCCTGTTTAACTCCTGTAGCATGGTCTTTAAATCATCCATACTCTCGGCAAGAAGTACAATATCGTCTGCAAAGCGAAGGTTATTTAATTGTTCACCATTGATGTTAACACCCTTGACCTCCCATTCAAGTGTCTTAAAGGTATCCTCCAGAGCTGTTGTGAATATTTTAGGGGTTATTGTATCTCCCTGTTTCACGCCTAAATTGATTGAATCAGTTCTCCCAAAGACTTGGACTGTCATGGTTGCGTCGTGGTAAAGAGCGTTGATCAGCTATATATATCGACTATCGATACGGCATCTCCTTAGAGCATTTAAAAAAGCCCATTTTTCAAGTGTATCGAACGCTTTTTCAAAGTCGATAAAAGCGAGGAAAACCTGTTGATTATATTCCAGTGATTTTTCTATTATTTGCCGTAATGTGTGAATATGATCAATCGTACTGTACCCCCCCACGAAAACCGGCCTGCTCCACTGGCTAGAGTTCGTCAAGCTTGTTGGTAACCCTGTCCTCCTATCTGTTTTATCGCCAGGTTTCTCTGACACTTTTGTCGAGTTTAGGTCTTCATAAAATCGTTTTAAATACTCAAGAATTTCGGTTCTTGTCTTGAGTTTATTCCATTTTCGTCTTTTAATGATGTTATTTCGGATTTCCCAGGCGATATTCTTTTTCTAAATACTTTTGGCACTTTGTTGTTTTCTATAACTTCCTTTATTACCCTCTCGTTATGCTTGGAGACATCGGCTCTTACTTGGCTCTTGATAAGTTTGATTCTTTCCCTTAGTTCATCGTGTGTCATGGATATTTTATGTTTATTTCTATCTGCAATAAGTTTTTTAGTGTTCTCGCTGATTTTATCATTCGTTGTAGTTTTCCTATCAACTGAAAGAGTTTTTTCAACAGCTTTCTTAATGCTGTCTGATAGGTAGTTACTAAGCTGGCTTACTTCAGAAAAGTTTTCCATATCTTGTGTGAGAATATTTTCAAGATTCGTTCTGTACTCGTCTTCATTTTGTTGTATATATTCTACATCTTTCATTCTTTTTGCGAGGACACCATTTTTTGCCTTTCATGTTTTAAATTGATCTTAATTCTTGCTCTCACAAATCTGTGATCGCTGACGTATATATTATTTAGAACTGTAACATCTTGAATTATATCTGTTCTTTTTGTAATAATAAAATCTATTTCATTGTTTGTTTGGCCGTCTGGGCTTATTCATGTCCACTTACGTCCTGCCTTTTTATGAAAGAACGAGTTCATTAGTTTATGTTGACTTTCTTCTAAAAAGTTTACTAGCATCTGGCTCCTCTCATTGCGATCTCCCACCCCATGCACTCCCAAACAGATCTCTCCTTTCCGACGTTTTCCGACCTTAGTATTGAAGTCACCGCACACAATCTGAAAGTGGGTTCTGTTTTCATCCATTGCTCTTGCCACCTCATCCTAAATTTCCTCCACTTCTTCGTCTATAGGTGTGGTGGTTGGTGCATAAACTTATATTAATTTTAGTTGGCATCGCTGTGTAATGTTTATTACTATGTATGCTACCCTTGCCGATATTGCAACCGTAGCCATGATTTTTCTTGCCCATTTTTTATTAACCATGAATCCGACTCCTTCCGAGGTATTACTTTTACTGGCAAAATAAAATACGTTTCCAGATCTGAGATTGATTAGGTCTTCACCTGTTCTCTTGATTTCGCTAAGTCCAATGATGTCCCAGTTTGTGTAACGTAATTCTTCTTCCAATTGTAGGACTCTGTCTTTAGTTCTTAAGGTTCTTGTATTAAGTGTACCTACATTCAGTGAGACTTTTTTAACGAGTTTCTGCCTCCCCCAGAATCCTTGAGGCTGCCCTTATTGCAGGGGTGGGATTTTGAACGGGAAGTTCTTCCCACCTCGGGTATAAATTTAGTTTTGAGACTAGACATTTTGGAGGCCTTTAGCCTTAAAACGCCGCGCTGGCCAGACGTGTTGGCGAGTGTTGTATCAGCCGCTCCGAACCTGGAGAACAGACGCTGTTTGCAGCCGCCCACTGTGGGTCAGACGCTGCGTGGGAATCTTCTTAGCTTCACCTTTATCACTTCGAGACCTTACCGGCATGGGTGGCCCTATCGGTAGCTTCGCTACCACCAGCTTACTGAGCCCTCTCACCACGGCAAGGTGATTATTTCCCCAGAGAGGGGTCTGTTTTAGAAGTCAGATATTCCCAGCAACGACTATCAGAGTCATGACAGAAGGCAAGAGCGCACCCCTTGTACAACTGGAAACACCTAGAACGTCGCTTTACAGGGACTTCTTTGTCTGGCGCACTTCATTACTGTGGAACTCACTCCCAGGACATCTGTTTCCCCCAAATTACGACCTACAGCTGTTCAAAAACCGTGTCAATCAACATCTTCTCACATACGCCGCTCGTTGAGTGCCATAGGAGCTCCCTTTAGTGTGGGTACCGCTGCCATAAAAAACTAGATAACGTTCGGAATTTAGGCTACGATCATAAATAAAAGGCCCAATAATTTTGCTTTACCACATACCAATCCACAGATTGAAAGAAGTTCTACCTTCATGTCTGACCTGCACTATTTTTTTGTAAAATATTTTATATAGTCTTTATAGCTCAAGCACAGCTTACCACGCCGATCTCTACGCGCATTGCCTAAGCTCCGCCTTCCAGGGTAGCACAGCGGCTCGCTTGTCGATATTAATCGGTTACTATCGAGCGATGCCATACATAGTTACAACTATATTTGATTGTCCGGTGTATAATTTTATCAAGGTTTTTAGGGTTTTTACTGTTTGAAGTTGATAACTGTGAGGGAAAGAAAAGAAGGACAATCTTGTGCTATTAAAAGCTGCCACAACAAGAGATATATTGTAATAAGAGATCTTTAGCTTTCCTACGCAACCTGATGGGTGAGTACTAACTTATTTCTAGATTATAAATAATTTTTATAAGGTATTATTGTTAATATTTCAAGACATTTTTGAACATTGTATAAAAAGAAAAAATGTTTGGAGCAAGCTTGTGTAATATATTGCATTTTAGTCATCCATATCAATAATATTTTTCATAACATTAACAATAACAAATTAATTATATGGAGACATCAATAATACAAAAGGTTATTTTGAATAATTTTTGTTCTATTTTCTTTATTATTTATTATTCTTTGTTTTTTATTTTAAGTTTAGTATATTTTGAACATTGCATGTGATGAATTATTTAATATAACAAAAATAAATCCGATCATTATAGCAGTAAATCCTCTTATGATTATGTACGTATGTAGATTGTTAAACACCTGCCTATATTATTAATAATAGTCTCCAATAGGGCAATAAATAAATAGAAAGATACAGGCCCGTCTAGACCTAGAAAAACTACAACAGCCCCAATTAAAGAACACAAAACCTATTCCTCTATATCTCTATTGTAATAATAATTATATTAGATGTTATACTATATAGAAATTTAGGCACTAATGGTCATGCCATTATATTAATTCATTTCAGTTAATATCGTTCTTTTTACAAACTTAAATTGAAGGAAGACGTTAACTATCTTTATGAGTGAAAAAAAGACAAATATAAAGAACATTAAAAACATTGTTTCTTTCAACACTACTTGTCCTTATTTCCAATAGCTTGTCTTTCTTCTTAAGCTTTGTTTACTATAGTGGTAATTTGTTTTAAATTTCCTTTAACTGGGCCTCGGCTGTTGGAAATGTAAGGGTATTTTTTATTTATTTATTTGTTTATACATATTTTTCTATTTAGATATTTCTTTGTAATTTATAAATATAATAATAATAATTATTATAATATCTACTGTAATAAAAATATAAGTACTTGAATTATTTTTTTTATTTTTATATACCTACCTTATCTAGATTTCAAGTAACTAGAGGTTTCTAGGTATTTAATATCATTCACCTTAGCTATACCTAGGAACTTATAGAGTAGGTAAGTATTTCAACAAATAACCTGGCAAATTCCGAAATTGTTTATTAATTGAGGTAAAATAATAAAACACATTTCTTTCAATATAAAATTCATACATTCATTAGAATGTATCTACTGTAATAGCTTGAAGGTCCAAATAACTCAAAAAATGCTTAATGCGATACTGTTAACGCCTATTTAAAATAAAATAAATATTTTAAATCCGTCCCCGACTTCTACCCGCAGTGTAAGAGAGATAGCTATAGTCAAGCAAATCCTATCAGATGAAAGGTGCCGCCGCGGAGTCCCCCAGCTGTGTGTTATGGTAAGCTGTGGTTCAGGGCCGTATTTCGATAAAATATAAATTTAGAGCATTGATAAGGCAAATTTCCTATCAAAACGCCAGAAAATGTATAAGTGATATATATCATGTGTTTTAGATTCCCGAGGGCGTTTACATAAAGCCTAAAAACCGTGCTTGTAATTAAAAAAAAAATAAGTTGGTGATGGGAGACGTAAACCAAGATGTTGAATTTCAATTTATTTATCAATATCTAGAAGTGGCGATAATAAAGTGAAATTTATTTGGCTTATCTCGTTAAATAGAACCAGGAAATAATAAAACCATATTGCAGATTATCAGTTTTTTTTTCGGATAAATCTGGAAACACCCGGAATTTTGCATTTAACTAAGCACCAAAATACGCAATTTTGCCACAATTCAACCGACTCTGTATTTCTTATAGTTTCCGATATCCCAATGATGAGGCTCCAAATCGTACAGTTGAAGTTAAAATACTCATGCGCAACTTTTCCCATGAGATTTTTCATTAGCAAAAAGTACCAACTTTTAAGGAACCATCTAATCATCGAACAAGTGCCTTTTTGTGCAGTAAGTGACTAATCAAAACATAGACCTCATTTAAAATAATAACACGGTCGTATAAAAAGGTAAGGACTAGCGCGCGTTCTGACTAATACTATTTATTTAACACAAATAAACCTCATTGATGATCTAAAGAGACACCTATCAAGCACGACAAGTATGTTTATAGAAATAAAGGAATTTCCCACAGATGGATGTGTATAGGCTTGTT
>MU187269.1:48743-77274 GCA_016904865.1 Pissodes strobi | reverse complement strand
AATGAGTTCATTGCCCTTCTGGAGTTAGTTCTTCTAATATAGAAATTATTCCTGCCTCGAGTGGTGTAACCATGTACTTCCCTAATATAAGATATATATGTATTGAGATATGCTGGCAACAAGTTATTTATTATTTTATAAATGAAAACCATGGTAAAAAATTTGATTCTTGTGGCAACTGGTAGCCACTCAAGACAGGCTAACATATTTCTTATCGGCGTGTAGCGACTGCACGATAGTACAATGCGCATTGCCCTGTTTTGCAATATTTGTAGACCAGATTTAGAGTTACCATCCAAGAGAAACAACAAACTAGAACAGTATTCAAAATGAGGCTTTATAATTGTGTTATATATGGTTACCCGAGAGTTTACAGATAAATTAACTGCTATTCTAGAGAAAAAAAACAATTTTTTTGAAATCTTTTTCTTGATGTAATTGAAATGACTTTTAAAGGTAAGAAAGTTGTCTATCATAAATCCCAAGTACTTAAATTCAGTTACCAACTCCAACCTACTGCCGTAAATCTTTATATTAATATTTTGATGGTTAAGATTGGAATATTTGTATTTAGTTGTAAGAATCATGGCCTTTGATTTATTGACATTTAATTTAAGTTTGTTATAATTTAAATATTTTTCAATCCGGGAAAGCTCTCTATTTATATTTTGAATGACCACATCCACATTTTTATGACTAAAGGAAAATAAGGTATCATCAGCAAATAGGTTTATGAACTCAGGTGCAATATAGTGGTTTATATCATTAATATAAATAATAAAAAGTAACGGCCACAGTACACTTCCCTGGGGCACTCCAAACCCATTCTCAATCTCTTCAGATATAGTAGAATTTATTTTAGTTCGTTGTTTTCGGTTTTTTAAATAGCAACGAAACCAGTTCAGAACCTTGCCACTTATTCCATAATACTGAAGTTTACTTATTAAAATTCTGTGATCAACCGTTTCAAAAGCTCGTTTAAAGTCAAGAAAAACCGCTACAATAAAATTGTTGTTATCAATTAACTCAGTCCAATTAGCTATAGTCAGTTGCAATGCAGACTCACATGAGTGGTTTTTCCTGAATCCCGACTGATTAAGAAAGAGAAGATTGTTGGAATTAAAATAATCTATAACTTGCTTATACACAGCCAGCTCTAAAATTTTTTCCAGTGCTGGTAAAGAATTAATAGGTCGAAAATCAGAAGCATTATTACTATTTGCCACTTTTGGAATTGGTGTTATTGTGGAACATTTTAGTTGATCTGGAAATGATCCCTGTTCCAAAGATGTATTTACTAAATGTAAGAATACATGCCCCAAAACATTAAAAATACTTTTAAGAGTTTTTGCATTTAGGATGTCATTAACACTACACTTATTATCTAACGAGTTTATTATATTTCTTAGTTCAGGGAGAGTCAAAAGTGTGAACGTATTAAAATTACTATTAGTTCTAGGTAGATTTATAGCTGACCAGTTGTTAGTCACCGGTATTGACTTGCATATATCTGCTATGCTCTCCACAAAGTAATTATTAAAATTTTTGGCAATATTTATTTCTCCCCGACAAATCTCAGTACTAGTTTGTGTTTCAAATTTTATTGAACTTTGACTGAACTCTTTTTTACCATTGTTTACTAGCTTTTTTAATGTTTGCCACATAAGTTTACTGTTATTACGATGTAAATCAATTTTAGTAAAATAATAATATTCTTTTTTCTGTTTAGACAAATTTACAAAATAATTTCTACATCTTTTATACTCCTCCCAGTTTAAAACTTTAAGATTATCAGTTACGCTTCGCTTAAATTTCAAATAATCTAATATTCTGTTCTGATATCTGTTCAGCAGGAGATACCAATGATGATGATTTGTCACGAACTGAATGTGCCGCACTAAAGAGCATTCATTTGGAATTAAGGGGAGAACTTCAGCAAAGGGATGAATATATTAAGCGGTTGAAACGAAAATCAACCGCTTTTGAAGATGATGCTTTGGAGTTAGAAGATAGATATGTACGAGAAATAACAGAACTGAAGGAAATTATTAAAGCATTGCAATCACAAATAGAAACTTCCAGGAACTCCGATGTAGTAATTGAAAATGAACCAAGTGTTTCCCACACCACAACACAGACTAACTTATTAATAACTAAAAATATCTCTACTCAAACTACTTGTGAAGAACAACAACAAAAGCCTAAACAGAGGAAAAGATTAGATAGTGATTTATCCAAACTTGAAAATCTCAATCAGCAACTGTTGGCGGACATTGAAATAAGTACAAAAAACTTTAAAGAGCTCCAAATTGGGTTTGATAATGTTAATACAACAAATAGGAACATTATGGAATCATTAAGAATGTTGGAGACTGATAATGGTATTTATCAAAAAGAAATTTGTGAGCTTACTAACAAGCTAAATAATTTTACAGCAAATCAAAATTATAACGCCACCACAGCCGTTTTTCCTACTATTTACAAGGATAACAGGCCTAAAATTCTTTTGATTGCAGGAAAATGTGGAAAAAATATGACCTTTTATTTAAAACAGAAATTTGGAGAGCATTATAATATATCCACCTACCTGAAACCAGGAAGTTCTAATGAAGAGTTAGCACACACAGCAACTGGCCTGTCCCAAAACTTTAATAAGAGAGATGTAGTTATCTTATGGCTATATGGTATTTGTTCTCCGCGGGTAATTTTAAGAGCTTTCATTCTTGCAACAAGTCATACAAATCATCTAGTTATTACCAGTCCACATATGATTGGTGATCAGGATGTAATTTACAACAGTAATATCTCTCTCTATAAATGCCTACATGCATACAACATAGATCTTAGTGGTCTGCTTGACTGCAATTCTACAGCTCATTTGGGAGATATCTCAAAAATGCACCTGGCATGTAAACTATTTAACCACATTATGAGGTTTATTTTCTCCAAAGATAATGAAGATCATATTATTAATTCGGTATCTGCAGTATGTTGCTTGGATGACCCAGTGCTTGAATTGGATAAAGGAAATGCTCTTGAGTTGGAAGAGCAGGAGAACAGGAGTTTGTTGGCTGGGGACAGATGTGCGAGTGTGTGTAGTTTGGCGGATCTTAACATTCAATCAGTAGAGAATCACGCTACTTTAAATGATAAACATTTTTTAGGGGTCGAAACAGTGTCAGCGTCAATTTAATGTTGCTAAATATACAATCTATAAGAAATAAGGTTGACGAACTGTTGCTGTTTCTTGACAGCGTTGCTTACCCGGATGTGCTGCTATTTACAGAGCATTGGCTAAGTCAAAATGAATCAATATTTTTACCTGACTATGTTGTATTAGCCAAGTACAGTAGAGAGTCCTCTACTCATGGAGGTACCTTAATTCTGATTCATAATTCATTTTTGTGTAAGTTTAGATTCGTCAACTGCGATAATTTTAATTACCTTTCAGTTGAACGAGAATTTGAATTTTCAATTGTACATTCGGGTAGATTACAGCTGTATATAATTACTTTGTATAGGCCCCCTAATACTGATATGCATTTGTTTGTTACTAGACTTGAGCTCCTTTTATCAGGATTGCCTTTGCATACTTTTGTCATATTAGCCGGTGACTTTAATATTGATTTTTTAAATAAATCTGAAAGAAATCTTAATATGCTATTAAATTTGTTCGACTCATTTGGTCTTTCTGTGCATGTAGATGCACCTACACGAATATCCGAGTATTCGTCAACTGCAATTGATTATTTTTGCTCGAGTCTGGACACTAATAGTGTAAACTGTGAGGTTATAAATGCGGGTTTATCCGACCATGAAGCTGTTTTATGTAATGTTAATATTGACACCTATACACCCAAATTAACTAGCAGACGTGGTAGACTTTATACTGGGTCTAATTATAATAGGTTTTTGCAACTTTGCAATGATGTAGATTGGAATGGTATTTTCTGCTCAATGGCACATCCTTTGGAACAGTTTCATAAAGTTGTTGTGGAAATTTTTGAAAGTGCTTTTCCTTTGGTAAATGTAAATTTTAGGAAGAGGGACCGTAAATGGTTTACTAAGGGCTTGAGAGTGGCCTCTAAAAATATGCGTTGTTTACACACTTTAAGAAAATATTATCTAAATAATCCATTTTTTATTTCTTATTTTAATAGGTATCGTACTATTTATAGAAAAACCATAAAAATTGCTAAAGAGAAATATTTTGCAGATCGTATTTCAAACGCTAACAACAAACAAAAAGAAAGCTGGAGAATTATAGATGATCTTAGAGGCAAAAGCCACAATTTTAAAGACGTGAATATTGAGCCAGATAATTTGAATTCTTTTTACTGCTCGGTAGCAGCTTCCCTAACAGAAAGTATTACTCCTCAAAACGACGCCCTTGGTTATTTGAACAATATATCTGTACCAGAAACGTTTTATTTTATCCCAACAGATGTCCATGAAATCAGGGAAGTTTTTAAGGCGATAACGAACAAACAGGCATCTGGTTATGATGATATATCCCTCAATATTCTCATCAGACTTCCTGATCATGTGCTAAATGCTTTGGCTGAAGCTATTAATGAATCTTTTTTGTTGGGAAGCTTTCCAGCTTGTCTTAAGCAGGCTGTAGTAATTCCTCTTCACAAAGGTGGAGACGATACCGACATGTCGAATTTTAGGCCAATTTCATTACTACCAACATTAGCCAAGGTTGTCGAAAAAATTGTGAAAAAGCGTGTTGTTAACTTTTTGGAGAGACATAATTTATTTAGTAGTCTGCAGTTTGGGTTCATGTCTGGCAAGAGCACTAACGATGCAATTTTTTCGTTCCTAGAGGATCTATATCTGAGACTCAATGATGGAGAGGGCGCCGCGGCGGTGTTCTGTGATCTATCAAAGGCCTTTGACTGCGTGGATCATGAAATACTGCTGGGTAAACTCGAAATCTATGGCTTCAGAGGCAAATCACTAAAGTGGTTCAAATCCTATTTGTCAGATCGGTATCAGACTGTTTCCATTAATAATAAAAAATCCGCACCTTTGATGGTGACTACAGGCGTACCACAGGGTTCAGTTTTGGGACCATTATTGTTCCTAATATACGTGAACGATCTTCCAAGGTTGCACGTTACCGGACGTTTTACTGTTTTTGCGGACGACACGACAATACTTTGGCACAACAAGAATATAAGTGTTTTGGAGGAAAATATAAGAGTTGATTTGATTACAATTAAGGAATGGTGTGATGCCAACTATCTTTCATTGAATGTTTCCAAAACAAGTATTGTTAGTTTTAAGTGTCAAATTGACAACGTTTTAATAGACAACAGAGTCCTCCACTCTTTACAAGAAAATAAATTTTTGGGTATTTTTATTGATTCAAAGCTTAAATTCGAAAATCATATATTGAACCTTAATAAAAAGCTCTCCAGGGGTTGCTTTGCAGTAAGAACTGTAGCCAGGGAACTACGGCTTTCCATGGCTCGAAGTGTCTACTTATCTTTAATTGAGTCACATTTGAGGTATGGCATTTCATTCTGGGGTACATCCTCGGATTATTTGTTTCAATCTGTTTTTCGGATGCAGAAGAGAGCTGTTAGATTTATGTGTGGTGCTAAGTCTCGTGAATCTTGTAGGCCACTTTTTCTAAAACATAAAATTCTGACCTTGGCCTGCCTACTTATTTTGGAGACTGTGTGCTTGATTGAGAAAAAGGTGGAAAGTCGATCATCGGTTTATTCTTTAAGAAACTCTTATACGGTCTCTCTTCCTATTCCTACAACTGCTTTAACTAAAAACTCACTCTTTTATAATGGAAGAAAGCTCTTTAATTCTCTTCCTGTCAACCTAAGACAGATTAATAATCATAGAAAATTTAAAAGGGAGGTACGCCGGTTTTTAATTGCAAAGGCCTATTATTCAATTGAAGAATTTTATAGCGATGACCTAATCTGACATTGACTATAATAATTGACCTGTCTATGTATTTTATGATCTAAATATGTTTTGTGTATATAGTGCAACTTAGTTTTATTTTATTGTTCATTTCTATTTACTGATTACGTGATGATTTTATACACTACTGTGATATTTTAGTCCTACAGCTTTTATTCTTGTTTCAGTTGTTGTTTGTGGTTATTCTGTTTTTTGTTTTATTCCTGTAGTGACTGTATATTAATCATAAATGTTTTTATAGTTATACATTATAATGCTGGGTATGTATTTTATCAGTAGGGTGTTTTTTGGGTAAATTAAAATTAGTTAGTGATAAGTTTTTGCTTTGTCAATGAAAATTGTAATTTTTAGATGACAATAAAGCTATGTTTGAGTTGAGTTGAGTAGTAAAAAGCAGGGGCGTGCAGTCCATGGAAGCAAGGGAAGCAGTGCTTCCCCTAAAAAAGTTACAAAACATCATATTCTAAAATGTACTTTTTGAAATAGGAAACAATTAATTAAGTTATATTAAAAGCGCTAAGAATACTTAAGATATTATCAGGCCCATAACAAATGCGGCCTTGACTCCGACCGAGCCACACTAAAAATCCAACGGAACCTATGCCGGCTGCTAGCTTCTATGCAGCCAAGCCCAAGCCATATTCGATGCATGCATGCTTGATTGTTTGTGCGTTGAGAGGTTAGTGAACTTTCCATCAGCTGAATGCGTCTGCTGAGTAGTCGGGTGCTTTAACCGGGCGCGGAAGCTATCGTTGGAGTAGGTTCTTTGTTTTAACGGTCCAGGATTTACTTAGTTTAATGGCTAAATATGATGATTGCTTAAAGAGCATTCTAGCGTTTTTCGCGAAGCGTCGAATAGTATCGAAAATGAGTTAATTTCCGCTGTTGCAATCATTATTTTAAGAATAATTAAGCATGAGATTGGCGAAGCTCGGTTTATTGCTATTACTCTGGACGAAACAACTGATATCACTAATTTTAGCCAATTATCTATATATAGTAACACGCTACGTTAAAAAAGAAAAATTAGTTGCTCAAAGCTATGATGGAGCTGCAGTGATGGCAGGACAATTAGGAGGTCTGCAAACTAAAATTCGAGAAACTTACCCAAGTGCTCTATTTGTCCGTGTTTTGCTCATAAATTAAATTTAGTTTTATCCTGGTCCATAAATCACATTAAAGAGTGTAAATTATTTTTCGTTAATTTAAGTGGCATAACAGCTTTTTTCCAAGTCACCAAACGTACACATGCTTTGGACTCTATTGTCACAAACGATTGCCCAAAGTAGCTCCTACTAGGCGGAACTATAATGGAAAACTTGTGCTAACAGTCTCTGAAAATCGTGAATCACTGATTGAACTATTTGTGAATAATAGAAAATAATGAAACGTGGGACTCTGAAGCAAGTTCGAGGGGATTTTTGGACTGTTTGAAATGAGATTTTTATTTTAAATATTTGTTGAACATATTTTCAGAAATATTTCCATGCCCGGACAATGTTTTTAATATATTACAAACTAAGACGAATGATATTGCTTTTTGCTTAAAAAAGTGGAGGATTTTCAGTTCATGTTAAGACAAAAAAGAGATGACTTTGACGTGTGTTGGGAGAAAACGATGACGTTAAATGTAGAGCCACAAGCTAAGCGTCTTCGAACAGACAGGGTAGGAGAATGTCATATAGGCGCCTCTTTTATGAAATAATCTATCAAATTCAGCAACAAATAAACTATAGATTTAACGGTTTAAATGATTTTAAATTCCTCAAGCTCTGCAATTTTGCTGCATTTAAGGAAAAAACTTTTCCAGAAGATGCGTTTGAATATCTTCTTTTTCATTAGGGCCAGTTCTTCGACCGAGTGTTACTGCGATCTGAACTAAAAGTGATTTACGAAGCTGATGATTAATACAAAAAATAACGCTAAAGAACTAATGCAATTTTTAAAAGACAAGGAGCTGGAAGAAGCCTACACTGAAATCTCGAAGTTGTGTGAATTAGTATTGACAATACCTGCCACAAGTTCGTCAGTAGAACGCAATTTTTCAACACTTAAACATATAAAAAATTTCGTAAGAAATTCAACGGAGCAGGAAAGACTTTGGCAAATATCGCTGTTGTCCATTGAAAACAAACTTCTCCAAAATATGTCGGAGCAGGTTTTTATGATGACGTCATTGACGAATTTGCAAAAAGTGATCGAAGAATCGAACTACATTACAAATAGGTAAGGTACTTATTCATTTCTTTCAGTGCGCAACAATTCGCCATTCAAGGAGACGCCTGACGGGGCGCCGGATCCTTGTTTTGTTAACGATTTAATGACTTTTGGGTAAAAATTGGGCGTGGTCCCTCAATTTTTTCAGCCTGCGGCGGATTAGCCTTCGTCGGCATCTGCGGCAGGCTTTTTTGTGTTGGCATCAAATTCCACGAACTGCCGCTGCTTCCCTTTCTTAAAATTTCACCGCACGCCCCTGGTAAAAAGTATATTTTGTGTTGTGTTTTGCTTCTGATCTTTGCTAATGAGATAGGCCTCTACCGTGTGAGAAACTAACCTTAACTTTTAGTCATTGTTTATTTCCTGTATTAAGCAGTTTAACTTTTATCACGAGGATTAATATTTACCATATTATAACATACCTATAGATATTCAAAATGGTACAGAGTGGTGATGTTTTCGTTCAGTGCAAAGATGACGCCAGAAATATAAAAAAGGCAGAACCAGAAAAAATATTTTTTTAGACAAGTCATTTGCAAGAAAACTATCGAAACATTTCTATAAAACGCCAGCATAGTGAATTATTGGCCCATACCTAGACTCCCATTACTTAATACTAAACCACCAAAAATGTTTTCATAGAAATACAATGCACCTGTATCATTATGTGAGAGAAAAACGCCAGTAATAAGGCTTCCAGGCTTTATTTATATTTGTACATGCCTCTCGTCATTTATATTTTTTATTGTTAGTTTTTGTTCTTATATCTATAAGATTTTTGTACTTTTTAATAATAATAATAATAACACGTATAATTAGCGTATGACAAAGTCATACGCTAATCTAATTCTAAATTACATGAAATGTCAAACAAATTATTGTAAACAACATATAATCTAATAAGTACCTATAGAAAGGAAACCTACAAAAAAGAAAAAAAAGTTACGCACGCATTTTTGTACAATAATCAAAACAATCACAATTACGGTTACCTCAAACAAAGGAGGAATTAGACTCTAGGCACTATTTAAGAAATCATGAGGGGAGTAATACTCCTTATCAATTAGAAACCTTTTTAAACGAGTCTTAAATTTACTTACACACTGCTCAGGTCAGAAGGTAGGACATTATACACCTTAATGCACCCAATAAGTGGGGTCTTATCGTAAAGTGTGGTGTAGTGTACACACTACACCACACTGTGTGTGTAGTATCACTATACAAGTCATCATCTCTTATGAATAGTTGCAGGTTTTTTTTTGGTGAACTGGGCAGTGTTAGATATATACAAAGATGGCACAGCTGTCTTTAGGAAATAAAAACCCGAGGGGTGGCTCACTGGCCAAAATTTGTACATCGATTTCGGAAATCGCATGGATTTCGAGAATTTTTAAGGGATTTCTGGATTTCGAAAGGATTTCCGATATGATTTCGGGATTTCGAAAGGATTTCGGATAGGATTTCGAGATTTCGAATGGATTTCGCGATTTCCAAATGATTTCGCGGGATTTCGAAAGAAAATTTACAGCTATTTCGGGAGTGAGTCGCTTCGCGTAAAAGCAAAGAGACAAAGAAAGTACACAATAAAATGCACTTTCTAAGTTGGCTTTCTGATTTATTTTGCAAAAAATCGCATTAATTCGGTTTTTGTTTCTTTTGGCCACCAAAAATTAAAAACAGACATATTTAAAACTTAGTTATTCTTGGGTTATGATTTATACCGAGGTTTATACATATTTAAAATTTATTTATTGTTTTTTTTAATCTTTAATTTTTTTTGCAATATCTTTTTATCTCAAACCATATCAAATAAATAGGTCCAAAAAAAATATATCCTTTCGTCATGATCTTTAGGCCAATTGTATTGATTTAAGTTAAGCGTTAAAAACTTTACAACACAAGTTGTCTCATTTATCTCAAGCACTCGTCCAATGTACCATGGGTCATAGATAACTGCATAGTAGTGTTCCATTTTACTTTAAACTTTATTTTCTTTTGAAACATCAAAATGACTTTCTGTAGCATCTGAGAAGCTTTCCACTTCAAATTCACTTTCAACGGGAATTTCAGTTTCTGTATCTGTTTCACTCTCGGAATTACCCTTGGAATTACCTTTTTGAAAAACTTCTTTTCTATTTTTCTTGGACACAGAACACAAAGGCTTTTCAGGTTTTCCCCCCGTAGTTTTACATCTTAATAATCGGTCATTTGATAGGCGGCCTTTTTTCCTTAATAACCACGTTAAGGTACTTCTTTACAATAACGTTATCTTTAACATTTAATTTTAAAAGAGATGAATCAGTTGTAACAGTCTCTGATTTCAGATTTGTATTTTTTACTATGATCTTTAATGTTAATGTCCTTAAATATTTTATGTCGCTTTCTATTTCCGGCTCATCTTGAGAATTTAAAAACTGTGTTCGGACATTATATCTGGATCAATAATAGGTTCTTCAATTTAAAATTCTAATATCTCTGGAATGGAGTGGATTGTAGGGCATTTTTACTAAATTCTCCAGAAACATGTATATCTAGCTTTTTGGCATCAGCAATTGCATTTTTTTGTTTGTCATCTATAGTACTTCTTAAAACATTTATCCCTGAAATTCTGTTGTATTTGTCCCTAGCTTTTTGTTTTCTTCTCTAGGAAATATAAATTTGGAAATATAGTATGTCGTCTATGGATCAAATTCAGTAGGTCAAAATTTCCCATGGTTGCAAAACATGCTTGCCATGGAACGAGTTTATCGAAAAAAGGTTTCACAGGTTGGCTACTACACAGCCAAGGTAAAAATAATTCCGGACAGTCTCTACATTTTTCAATTAATACCAACAATGAATGTGCATTTAGTTCGATGCAAACATATGTTTGTAGTGTTATCTAGCTTTTGGAAAGTGGAAGATTATGGTGATTTTTAACCCATGCTCTCCATAGCCCAAGAAACAGCACAGAATATCAAATTTTATAAATTCTTTCAATAACACAAACTTTTATCCAGAAATGAGTCCAAAATATATCTAACTATTTTAAGTAACTGTGCAGTCCATTGTGTTACTTCCACATCACCTACACGCTTTATTGTAGGTAAAACTATCGGCGATCTTGGAAAATTCGTAGGTGTCGGGATGCTCATCACGAATCTGCAGTCAATTCGATCGGGCGACGTTTCGTTTTCAAGGTATTCATCTTCGGAGTTAAAAACAATATTTTCACGATTAATATGACATTCTGGTAGATTTTGGAACTCTCTACTACAAATGAAGGGTACAGGGGAAAAACGATCTAAGCGCCATTTCCATAGGAAACTTTTTTATTATTAACTTCACAGAAAATTTTATTCTTGTTAAAAGTTGATGCTTGAAAAAAAACTAATTTTGACAATGCTAAATTAAGGATAAGTTATACAGGGTACTTAAAAAATACAAAAATGATGGTTAAAAAAACAAAAACTTTGGAATATCGGAAAAGCTTCTACAGAAAAAATAAAGCTCTTATTAAGATAAAAATAAAAGTCAAATACCATTTTTTCCAAAAGTGCATCGTTGCTGAAAAAAATAAGGACAAAATTAAGAAAAAGAGGGTTTTTTCAATAATTGACATGGATTTTCTCCGCAACGGTGCTCGTTTGAAAAAAATGGTATTTGACTTTTATTCTTATCTTAATACGAGCTTTATTTTTTCTGTAGAAGGTTTTCCGATATTCCAGTTTTTGTTTTTTTTAACCATCATTTTTGTATTTTTTGAGTACCCTGTATAACTTATCCTTAATATACCATTTTCAAAATTAGTTTTTTTCCAAGCACCAACTTTTATCAGGAATAAAATTTTCTGTGAAATCAATAATAAAAAAGTTTCCTATGGAAATGGCGCTTAGATCGTTTTTCCCCTGTACCCTTCAAATATGAAGTCAATTCGATTGGGCGACGTTTCGTTCTCGAGATATTCAAAAATAAAATACTTACTTAAAAACCGTTTTGTCACGGTTTTCCCTTCTTTTAACCAACACATTTGAATCACTTTATACGTTTAAATAATTGATAAAGTGCTTAAAGTGTGTTTTAATTAAGACAAGGGAAAATTAGGGGAGAAACGGTTTTCAAATTTGAGGATGAATATCTCGAGAACGAAACGTTACCCGATCGAACTGACTTCAGATTCGTGATGAGCATCCCAAAATCTACCAAGATGCCCAATTTCGACAAGATCGGCGATAATTTCAGTAGCTGGAAAATTTAAGATCTATTTTTCCGGAAAAACCGACAAGGTAACATTGGATTCATGATCTACGACCCAAAAATAGCGGGTATGCAAAAAACTGTCCACACGCTAATACCAATACTTATAATAACAAAAAATTAAGAAATCATTTTTATATTATCAGAAGACAAAAAGCAAAACATGTTGTTCAAGAATTTCGACGCGATACCACTATGGATTTCGAGAAATCCATTTGGATTTCGAATAGGATTTCGTGATTTCGAAAGGATTTCGGATGTGATTTCGAGATTTCGAAAGGATTTCGGATAGGATTTCGAATCGATTTCCGATGGATTTCGCGATTTCGGAAGGATTTCGAAAGGATTTCGCGGGATTTCGGTAGAAAATGTACAGCGATTTCGGGAGTGAGCCGCCCCTCGTAAAAACCGTTTTTATTTTAAATATTTATCTCAATATTTGACTGTTGTTTTGATGTAGGCCTAACTGAAATTTATTAAGAAATTATATACTTTGTGTCTAACGAAGAGGCTTATCTCCTTTTTTCACTTTCTTTCGCAGTGGTATGGCATACAAAAGTTGAAAAATATATATATTAAGATCTAATTTAATATTGTTTAAATCCTACATTTGCCTTTGTTTTGTCAGTAGTAGCACCCACAGTAATTGTAAAAACTTCTTTTGCCTCTCCTGAAAAATTAGAAGAAATGAGATAAGCCACTTTGCAAGGAAAGCGATGATATGTTCCAACAATTTTTAGGAATATATTTTTTTTTATAAACACTACAGCAGTTTAAGATAGATATAAAATCCAAAATATATAGTTCCTGTTTCATGAGGGTTTCCTTAATAACACATATTATATTAATATGTAAGTTAAGCTCCAGTTTTGCTGTTCCTGTAAATATTCTATTAAGTAATTTTTTGTTTGATCTTAGTGTTCATGATTATTCAATAGGTTTGTTCTAGCAGGAATTTCAAATGGTACAAAATCATCTGGAGTTTGTGCATAGTAACATACACGTCCTAGCAAAATAAATTCGGAATTTGCATTACCAGTCAGGTGTTCTAGCGACAACAAAGTTCAATTTGCAAACCAGCTGAAAATCATCAAAGTAGTTCAGAGAAATTCACAAGGATTTTCAGTCTGTGACATGCGCAGAAGTTCATAATTGTATCCATGTCAGGGTTCGTAAATATCATGATATTTATTGAAAATATCAAAATATCGGATATTAACGATATATATCGGATATATATCAAGAAAATGGATATAAATCAACTTTTTTGATATTTTCACACTTTTTAAATAAAAACACATTTAGTTTTAAAATGAATTGTTTAATATAATATCAAAAATAAAAATACATTTTAATAAAGCAAAACAACAACGTTTTTTTAGGTTATATTTTA
This sequence comes from Pissodes strobi, assembly GCA_016904865.1. NCBI lineage: Eukaryota > Metazoa > Arthropoda > Insecta > Coleoptera > Curculionidae > Pissodes > Pissodes strobi. The sequence goes on along the minus strand of MU187269.1, from coordinate 63,479 downwards.
ATTTAATGAATTATTTTAACAAATAAAGCTTAAGTCATCAAAACAACGGCAAATGTCCTCGTTTTAAAAAAATACTAAATACACTAAATTCGTATGGATATAAACAATAAAAATACATTTCTTGTAAACTAAGTGGTAAAACTAAAAATACCAGAACTTTAGATTGATGTAATAATGTAGCCAATGGCACATCATCTTCTGCTTCAGAATCTGTATCTGAAACAGCAGATACAATACTAGGGGTTGCATCAGATCCAGATGCTTTTGTTGTCTCTGCTTCCCAGACAAAGTCCAGATTGACAGCTTTATCTTTAGTATTCTGGTTAAAGTGCCTAAACAAAAACGTTAGTTTGCCAGCTTTTTCATTCCCCAGCTTATTCCTTAGTTTGCTATGAACAAATCCAAAAGTCGAAAAAATTCGTTCAAGGCCTGCTGAGGCTGAAACTGCTATCAAATGCTTGCTGCACATATCCAGAAATCCTTCTTGGAGCTTGGCCCAGTCAATGTACTTTTCTAGCTCAATCAATCTTACAGACTTCCACCATGTCATTGGAGGTGTCGTTTTAAAATTATTTCCAAACATATAGGAAGGAAAAGGCTTTGAGCCCGTACTTAAAGCCATTACTATAGGAATAAACTCGTCATTGATCTTCTGTAAATATTCAAATGCTAATTGCTTTTCTGCATTACTTAATTGATGTCGTCGAAATCTGTGATCCCATAAATTGGCTAAATAATGTGCTGGTGTCAAAACCATTTCCTTTCGCTTCTTAAACTGTTTTAAAATATTTTTGCCCCTTTAGATCCCCACCTAACTTCCTCCATATTTCAACTGCCACTGCTATTGTCGAACCATCTCGTTGCATTCTATCGAGCGCAACTGCAATGGGTTTCATTCGAAGCAAGAAATCTCTTGCGTTGTTTGTGATGTTTATGTCATTGACAATTCTATAAATATTACTGTCAACTGATTCTTTGTTATCTTGACAGACCTGAACTAATATACCCCGGTTTTCCAGGTAGCATTTTATTGCATCAGTTGCAGTGTTCCAACGTACTTCTTGAGGAATAACTAACCTTTTTCCGTTGGCTGCCTTATACCAGGCTGCTGGAAGATGTGTATTTCTAAAATATTTTATAACCTTAATTATATGCTCCATTAGTCCTGGAATCTGTATATTGCAAGCTAGCAAAAGTAGAATATGAGCCGAACATCCATACTGAATAAAATTTATTCCTGGGATGATCTCTAGCAATCTTCTCATTTTTGATACATTTGCTGCATTATTAGTGACTAAACTTGTCACCTTAGCATCAAATAACTTTTCAGTTTCAGTTATTGCCTCAATAGCTTTTAAATAGTCAGCAGTATGTGGGTGGCCAGATGTGTCAACAGTTTTTATTAAAAAAGAATCTCCATACGCTGTCATAACGGAGCAGCAAATAATTGGTTCATTATGAACATTCGACCACCCATCTAAAGACATTGACAAATTCGTATCTTTTAGAATTTCTTTGGTTTCCTCCAATACGGTCTGATGTACTTGATCCAATAACTCGCCAGCTATTTTTCGACTTGTAGGAGGCTTACATACAGGTCTTAGAGTATTACACATTTTGTGGAAATGGGAACTGTCCGCATGGGAAAAAGGGGTATTTGTGGCGTAAAAATATGTTGCTATTTTTAAATTAATTTCTTTTAAATACTGCGGAGATGTTGCTATTACTGCGTTGTCTTTAATAATATTTAGCTTGCTAGATGATAGTTTGTATTTTTTATTAAGTGGCAAGTCGACATCGGGTGACGTACCTACAAAAATAAATAATCAAGTTAAACTTGCATGCTCATGGCCAGCCTACAATTAGAGACTTAAAATTACCAAAGACTTTGAGTGCTAAAAAAACGGTTTTTCCCCGAAAAAATTGGAAAAAAAACAAAAAATCTCGGAGGTTTTGTTTATTATGAGCTAAAAAAGATGCCTACTTTGTCTATCAATCGAGGTCTGCAGATTTTCCACAGGGACTTTTTTTGTTTCTGGATTGGCTCTTTTCGGAATAAATTTGTGGGCCCCTCTGTACCTTGAGAAGAAGTTTGAGAAGCATCGTTTTCTTCAGTGATATCTATTATCTCTTGTGATTCGTCGTTCTTACATATCATGTTATGTTTAATTAATCTCTGTGGTATACCCTGCATTTCAGCTCCACAGGTTTTGCATTTTGCCCATTTACCAGTATTTTTTTCTGTTGATTGGCAATGAAAATGCTGCCATATGGGATGTTTGTCTCTAGGCATGTTGATTATGTAAATAATATATCATAAATCTTCAACTAGATTATATTTTTCCGCTTAACTTGCTTTAATGAATCGCCGAAGTCAAATGCTCTATAATAAGCGACCTCGAAATCACAACTGCACGCGGCACCCGCAGGGGAATCACACGAGATCGAGCATGTAAATCCCCGACGGATGCAACCGGCATTATACGTCGTTGCCGTTTAATGATGCATTGTAGCCAATTTATCGCGGAAAATTAATAATTTTTTCGTCTTTGATATATATATCACGAATTTTGCTATTTATTGAAGTGAAAATATCATGATATATATCGTGATATATATCATGATATATGTCACTTGATATATATCAGCGAACCCTGATCCATGTTACCACACAAATCCATCCAGCCAGTTGATTTGTTTGGTTTTGGTTTTATATGTTTGGTCATATTTTATGCATTAAAGACGATGGTGTGGTTATATATAAACTAGTTGGTTACAGTGTTTTGTGTTAAATTTTGTATAGGTTTTTGACATTACATGGGCAAACGGCAGACTCGATTAATCGTGCTATGGCATATGCCAATGAAATCAAGGTGGATGTGTTTGTTTGGTACTCATTTTGGTCGTGTTAGGTCCTTACGGCGATAGTAGGTACTGTTTAAATTTGGAGTAATGCACTGTGATTGTTGTATTGGTTTTTTACGTTGACTTGATTGTTGTTTTTTATTTTTTAACCATTTAATTGCATTTGAGCTACACCACTTATTTTATTATTTACTTTAAAATCAAAACATAAACAAATTTGACTCAGCGAAATTTGACTTGAAATAATCCTTCTAGCAGATGAAAATCTCAAACCTTTTGCAACCAAGTCTTGGAGCGAACATGCGTAGTTGGTCAATCAACTAAACTGGCTTCAAACTGTCCAAAATTTCATGCTAGAACAAACCTAATATAACACTATATAAGAGGATATCTATCTCATTTTATTTTACTTTAATAAGTGCTTTTTTCTTTTTTTTTGCTTTTGAACTAAAATAAGTATCTATAATCTCTTTACCAAAAGAGTATGGAGTAATAATGTTTCAATTATTTTATTTATAGATGGAAGGAGTTATAAAGCAAGCAGAAGAAAGTAGGCAAAGAGCTATGAATGCAACTTTGAGATTGCATGAAGAATACATACCTCTGAAGAATGAAATTGATCGATTGAGAAGAGATAGTCTTGGCTTAGAAAGACTACCAGATCTTCATGAAGAGGAGGGATCTTCTATAACACCAGAGTAAGTTTTGAATTTGGGTAAATTTTATGTGTTTTTGAATATTCTTAATTTTTTCAAAGTGTCCTTTAAGTCCTATATCTTCAAAGAGGGCTAAATTAATTTTCAACAACAGTTTATATAATTTGTGCTATGAGTATTGTGCAGGCTAAATAATTTTTTTAAATATTTCAAACTCCACTTAGATACTCAAAAAGAGTTTAGAGTAAGTTATGATTTGGAGCTTTAAAATAGTTAAGGTAAAGTGTAGTGATCGGCCGATACCGATATAAATATCGGTGTATCGGTATCGTATCGGCATATCGGTATCGGCAACATTTTACCGATAAATATCGGCATTTTTTAAATTAAAGCAATTTTATTTTATTTATTTTGAAAAACAAATCTAGTATTATAATTTCTTGTAATAAAACAAAAAACAATCATATTACTATTAAATTAATTTTTATTATTTTAAATAACACAGCATCAAGAATTTAACATTGCAAATAAAGTGCACTTATGCAATTCCTCTACACTAAACAGGAAATAACAAAAATAAAAGTTTGATACATGTGATTATTCATGACGTAATGTAGTATAAACTACTAACTAGTAATCAAAATTTAACTTTTTCAAATTGCGATGCAAAAAGATCAGGATTTCAGCACGCTCAGGGATCAATCTATTTCTTCTAATACAACAAATGTTGCCAGCATCGGAGAAAATTTGCTCACAAAAGACACTTGCAGAAGGGGCAGATAAAAAATATCTGCTTGATTTTTAAGTAAAGGCATATCCTTTTTATTGAAATCCCACCATTCAAATAAAGATTCATTTCTGTCAATTACGGAAGTTGATAGCTACAAACTAATTTCCTTCCTTTTCAGTTTTTTTTAATTTGTTTCAATACCTTTCCTTTTTTTGATGGTTCACTTACAAAACTTTCTCATATGACCCCCAAAAAGAAGAATGAGGTGCTGGCGGATCTCTTTAATGTTTGCAAATTTGCCACTATTTAGATGTTTTACTTACCCTAGTATGTATGTATATTAAATACCATATTATTAATATTAAATAATTTTTATATCAATGTTTTAAAATTTCGTGCCGATACCGATATTTTATCGGTATCGGCAACTCAGATATCGGTATCGGCCGATTATCGGTATCGGCAAAAAAAGCATATCGGCCGATCACTAGTAAAGTGGCATATCTATGATGTATTTTTACAACACCATCATGACTAATGCAGTTTTGGGTTAATTTGAGTTCATCCTTTCGAAAATGCAAAAGTCATTTTGGAATAGATTTGTCAAATAATTTTTTATGTATGTATGTATTTCCTACTTATACATTATTCCCTAATGAAGGCTTCTATTCCAGGAAATTTTCGCAGCTCTATAATTCTACAAAAAATCAGTCTCCAACGTATAGTAAAACAACGGACTGGACAAGACCCCTTGCACCCACTGATGGATCTTTGGGCTCGCTGGGCCCGCCGCTACCACCGACGTTTTTACCTCCTCCAAATCCTTTAAGGCTGGTCACTAATAAACCAGATCCTGGAAGACCGTCAAGTTTAGGGCCATCTTCACATCCTGGACCTCCTACACCCACATTCAGGTCGGATCTTAGTCTGAGGTGAACTTTGTTCTATATAGTGATTTTTAGTTCAATTATTAAATAGGAGTTATGTACTGATTGAAATTTACAAACAAATAGCCACAATACAAATCACAATTGTGATTGGTAGTTGGTTTAAAAAATTACTTTTTAGACTCATGTGAAACCAAAGGGAGGCATTGCTGCCAAATGGTGTGTGCTAAATATAACAATCTCCCTGATATTTCATTAAAATACTGTGAAATGTTTGATATTTAGTTGAAATACATATATTTTTAGTACCATAACAACTGGAACACTTCATACTACAACATCTATATTCTAGTTTAAGGCATTCATTAATATGAGAGTGAAGTTTGCTAAAAATAAATTATAAGTAATTTTTAATAGATAAAATTGAGTTTTAGCATATCAGACATCCATTTGAGAGATCCAATAGATCAGAACAGAGATTTGCAATTTTTACAAGAAAGCACTACTAAGTTTTCAGTTCTAGATAAATGATTGTGCTTGTAATTATCTTAAATTGTCTACATTTCCTTTAGTTAAGACACATTATTATATGGCCAAGACTAAGTGTAATGATAGTGTCACCTTTATTAAGTGTTATCTATTTAGCCATACCAGTATGTCTCTCTCATACAATAGAAATAGCTCCGAAAGACTGCCCATAAATCAAGGAATATATTAGAAATAAGAAAGTCCCGAAGTTACACAATTGTTCAAATAACACTGAGAACCCGTGAAAATGTAGTAGACTCAATCTCAACAATACAAAAACATAGATTGTAAACGTCTCCTGGAAGAAATTCACATCCCGTTGGCATAATAAGATCCTACGGCACTATATTAGCCGCTTCTGATTGGTGGGTCAGTTTAGAGTACAGTTAACTTCACGCATGGCCCTCCGCTCGTTTCGCTCGCTCTGGGGTGCAACCAAACAATACTAACTCAAACTAACCCAAATTTAGAAAAAGAAACAAACATTACCTTAAAAAATAAAAACACATGTCTTGCCACCAACGGGGACCGAATGCGGCCGTCCGTATCACAAACACAGAATCTGACCACTGCACTACTAAACCTGTTGGAATTATTTCACTGGACCGTAGATAAAGTGAAAGTGAGGTTAACCCACCAGCCAGAAGTGGCTAATATAGCATAGTGCCGTAAGACTGTAAAGGATCTTAAAAGGCTCCTAGTTCTGTCAAGCTTATGCATGTGTTTCCCGAAAACTTTGTCAAGAATGCTTCTTGGGAAACGTTGATACATATGCAACTTTAAACTGGCTACACTCAAAGTGCATACAAAAATTTGAAGCTGAACTGAAATGAAAATATTTTTATTTAGCACGTGGCTACTTATAACTGAATTACAAAAGACCGAAAAAACAAGAGACAAAAAAAACGACTTTAATTGCGGAAATAAGTAAACAACCTCCTACTAAAAATATATACACTTGGTGCATTTTTCACAGCATCAGGCAATTCATTAAAAAGTGAAGCCCCTGATAAAACAGCGTATTTTGCATTGCCGAATTGCGTACGATGTCAAGATTATAGTTTTGCTTGGATCTAATGTTGTAATTATTATGAAATTGCAATCGTTTCCTTAAGTAGGCATTTAAGTACTCTGACATTAGGTTATGTTCAATTTTATATATCAGAAGAATGTTTGCTTTTTTAATGTTTGCTCAACATTTAAGCAATTCAAAGATTCTAACATGTATTCAATTGGTGTATATTTACTACAGTTTAACAAAATACTCATCAATGCATCAGAAAGTTTGCACTTTCGTACCTTCCGTTCTTTTGGCGCCGGCTACAACACACTACTGGTTAAAATACTCATAATTTTGTTTTGCTGCATTTGCAATTTATGCACTTCCTCTTTGTTGCAAGAAATCAAGACTAAGCTGCAATAGCGATGTAGTAGACCGGGGCAAAATTATAGTTTTATATATCAACATTTTAGTCCTAACACAATAAGATATTCTACTGAAAAAGCCTACTTTTTTACCTAACTTTTTACAAAAATAATCAACATGAACTGAAAAATTTTATGGGCAAACAGTTTATGGATAAAGATCTTGTTTTTCAAGAGTTCAGTTTTAATCTGTTTTGACATAACCAGCTGGCAGGAACGTCAAACTGGTGAGAGGAGTTTGATTACGGGGAGTGACGCCCTCGCCATTCCGAGTTGCCATGGGATATGGCACATCAAATCCCATCGTCCTCCCCCAGGCTGGAGAACACCAAAGTACAAAGTCTGGGGCTGATCAATGACAGTTTGTGACAAGAGGAGCTGCATTGTATTGGCTGGCAGGAACGTCAAACTGGTGAGAGGAGTTTGATTACGGGGAGTGACGCCCCCGCCATTCCGAGTTGCCATGGGATATGGCACATCAAATCCCATCGCCCTCCCCCAGGCTGGAGAACACCAAAGTACAAAGTCTGGGGCTGATCAATGACAGTTTGTGACAAGAGGGGCTGCATTGTATTGGCTGGCAGAACGTCAAACTGGTGAGAGGAGTTTGATTACTGGGAGTGACGCCCCCACCATTCCGAGTTCCCATGGAATATGGCGCATCAAATCCCATCGTCCTCCCCCAGGCTGGAGAACACCAGAGTACAAAGTCTGGGGCTGATCAATGACAGTTTGTGACAAGAGGGGCTGCATTGTATTGGCTGGCAGGTACGTCAAACTGGTGAGAGCAGTTGGAGTGACGCCCCCACCATTCCGAGTTGCCACGGGATATGGCGCATCAAATCCCATCGCCCTCCCCCAGGGAGAACACCAAAGTACAAAGTCTGGGGCCGATCAATGACAGTTTGTGACAAGAGGGGCTGCATTGTATTGGCTGGCAGGAACGTCAAACTGGTGAGAGCAGTTTGATTACGGGGAGTGACGCCCCCACCATTCGAGTTGCCACGGAATGTGGCCCATCAAATCCCATCGTACTCTTCCAGGCTGAAGAACACCACAGTACAAAGTCTGTAGCTGATCACTGGGGAGTGACCCAACAAACCCCATTTTTACCCCTGTCAGACTAGGGACCGCCAAAGGAATGAGTGAGCCCTAGGTGGTAGATGCCTAAGCCTACTCGCATCGTCCGGTAAAAGTACACCCCACCAGAATTGGGAAGCGCTAAGTGGTTTTCCCAAATCAAGTTCCGCTTCCGCGCTGGTGGTCCCGGGTTCCACAGTAGGAATATATGGACATGATGGTGCTTCCAGGATCAAAATATTCCGGAAGTAAACTCCCCGGCCATTCGGATCTCCGGGCGCTGGGTGGCCCTGGGAGCCCTTCATTCCGCATTTCACAGACAGCAAAGATACCGAACCAATTTAGAATAGATTTCTGCAACATAAGAGGCCTAAATACAAACATAAATTCGGTACACCAACATCTACAGGCAAATAAACCACACATATTAGCCCTTACAGAAACACAAGTATGTTCTACAAGAACAACAGTGAACTACCTCTATCCGGGTTACGACTTACATACCCGATTTAGATATAAGTTCGGAATATGCCTTTTTGTCCGAAGCGACCTTTCATGTCACCGCTAGGAAACAATCGAACCGAACAACCTTGACGGCATGTGGCTCGAGTTCACCGCCAAGGTATTAACCAAGTATATATGTTGTCTCTATCGCCCTCCGAGCGATAGAGCCTACCAAAGCTTTTTCACAACTCTAGCTACCACTTTTGACTCAATACAGGTCGATCATCCCAGTTCAGAAATAATCGTTCTGGGAGACTTCAATGCCCACAACACCAACTGGCTCAAACATCACAACAAGACCGACAACGAAGGTAGAGAAGCTGAATCATTTGTGAATTGCCACCCATAGAGAAGGATCCACCATTGCCTCGCAAAATCTGTCATTACAATTCTGCAAACTGGGACGATCTAAGACAGTTCTACCTAGATTTTCCTTGGCTCGACGTCTGCTTTGCCACTGACGACCCGTCAGACTGCTGCGAAGAGATCACGCAAGTAATCTCAGGAATGGAAGCATACATCCCAAATTCCATCAAGTTACCATCAAAAGGAAAGCCCTGGTTCGACAAAAGATGCGAAAGAGCTGTAGGAAGGAAACAGCAAGCCTATAAGTACTGGCAGCAAAATCAGACCGCTGAAAATCGCAATTATTTTATCCAAGCGAGAAACGAGTGCAAGCGTGTGATCGAGGAAACTAAGGACAAACACAATCAAAGGATCAGGAATAAACTTTTGCAATGCCCCAGTGGTCCCAGGAATTTCTGGTCGGTAGCAAAGGCAGTAAGTAACAACTTTACAAAAACGTCTCTCTTACCTTTGACGGACGAACGTGGCATCACGGCGACTACAGCCAAGGAAAAAGCAAACATGCTCGCCAAAATGTTTTCATCGCACTCTACCTTAGACGTGCCCCAAGGCAAGACTCTCCCCACCATACCGAACATCATCACTACCATAGCAGAAGCAAAGAATATTATAGTACACAATAGAAAACTCATCCCATGTTAAAAATTTGTATCTCCTATGGAAGCAGACTTTTCGAGCCTGCTTCCATCGAGCGAGTCTCGCCGTAAAAGCGACCGCGTGCCCGGCCACGTTGCCAAATTTGTACGGTTGAAATTTGCCCGGCGGCGCGGCGTCAAAGATAATACCTAGATAATTCTACTAGGAAAATATTTGTTGGTCGTGTCGTGTTGTCACGCAGTAGCGACTTGAGTAGCAAGCGTGCAGGAGTCGGCGAAACGCGAAAAGCAGTTTTCATTTACGTAAACCTAAAATAATTATTATTGAGATTTTGAGATATTAAATTGTAATCTAGGTATGACTTCAAATGCTGGCCATTTATGCTAATATTTAACATTTTACCACTGTATAATATGATTGACAATGGGTGATATGCATAAAATTTAGGCAAATGCTTTTACTTATTTTTTTTTTGAAATAAACATACAAATTACGAACATCCAACAAGGATAGGTAAAGAGCAAAAGCAAATGCTTTATTTTATTCATTATTGTCAAAGATTTAGAAATAAAGTTTATTTTTGTTCAACAATAATTATAGACATCGTTGCCAAACAACGTCATCTTAAAGTTAAGGTAAATTCGAACCTAACAACTATTACCGGTACTATTACATTTTCATTGGTTAGATGTGAACAAATAATTTATTATGGGTACTAAGTTATTTACGCGCATCATTGTAAAAAGTATATAATTTGGCGATTTCAGGTTGGCCAACACATTTCATGGTTCATGCTACCCACAAATATTTTTTTGGTCGTTATCATACAGGGTGTTAAGAATATACGCATTAAGCTGTAAACCTGAGTCCGCCCTGGTAAATTAAAAAAGCTAAATATCTTTTAAGGGCCATATTTTAAGAGGCCCCTACTAGTGTTATCATATTAAATTTTTATTAACTTACCTACATCAAGTACTTTAAAAGTTATTCAAGAAAAACCTAAAACCAGCGGCGTCCTTTGGGAGCCCATATCTCCGTAGGGATGGCCGGTAGGAAGAAAATTATAGAAACTAGTCATGTTATTTTTTCGTGTTCTATCTGAACCCGCGGGATTTCCCAGATTTTCCAAGACACCCTAACTATTTTTTAGACCCCAGTGAAATCTGTCTTTATGTTGGTAATATTCGGTGATTAAACGCGAGTGTAATTCATTAAGTTTAATGTTATTAAAAAAGTATCATATATCGACTGCTTAATTTCTTCTATTTCTGCCCTACAAAAATGTAGTTTCCAATCTCGGACGTTCCCATATCAATTCTTTACTTATTAACATCATCACAATATTACATTTAGTTCCTTGGCATTTCACACTGACATGACTGACAATGACAAATAGTAAATTAGGGTAAAATGTACGAAATGCCTTTTAATGCTATTTTTTTGCTTCACCAGTAACACAGGGTGATTCCTTACCAAAAAAAAAAAGTAAATGCAAAAGTTGTATTATTTTTCCTTTACTATCTTTTAAGCTCCTTGAAAAAAAAAACAAGTGATTATCGGAAAGCAGCGAGACAAAAGCAACATGGGTTTTCTCTAATGGACTACCCTGTATATTTTACGCCAAAAAGAAAAACTTCTCCTCTTGGCTTCAAAATAGTATATTCTGTAACTAGGATGAAAAGCAAAACATTCTTGGACGGACGACTGTGGTAAACACAGGAGTCCAGGAATGTACTTTTCCTACTAGTTGCACATACTACTTTTTATCCGATTGAATTAGAATACGTACTTATAAAAATAGAGCCAAATATTACCCTAAATAAAAACGGTGTTTTAAATTTAAACTCAACATAATATCAAGTTTTGAATCGAGCGAGCTAGAAGTTTATTACGAAGTTAACTACGGAAACTACAGCTAAATGTTATTTTTGATAGACGTCAGATCTGACAAACAAGGCGTTTGAATAGGACAGAAATGTTACATTCCCGTCCTAGGCCGGAAATGTTATATTCCCGGACAGTTAGTTTCTATTCCTGCATGTACCTACAGTTATTGCATGTTGCCAAGCAACGAATACAATATACTGGAATCTTGACTTTTGCTCCAGAAAAGTGAGATACTAACGATATAATAACAATAATAAAGCGAAAACGTTGGCTAGCCATTAGCAATTATGTGAGTAATATGTGTAATTATGTGTATTATTATGTGTAATATTTCTGAAACATCTATAGTCAAAAGCGATCTTATGTGCGGGTCTAAAGGTCACAATTTTCATTAAAAACTTCATTTATAGCCGATTTTGCATGCAAAATCTGTCAAAGGCATGATAATTAATGAGAAATGTGACCTTTGGACCCGCACGATATGACTGCTTTTGACTATACTCTGAATGTCAACATATTATATATCTTTGAAAGCAAGAGGAAAACATCTTTCTCTTTAGCGTAAAATATATAGGGTGGTCCATTAGAGAAAATCCATGTTGCTTTTGTTTCGCTGCTTTCCGATACTCACTTGTTTTTTTTGAAAGAACTTAAAAGATAATATAGGAAAAATAATACAAGTTTTGAATTTACGATCAATGACACTTATGAAAGGAAAATATAGTTTCACTAATTTAGTTAAAGTAACAAAAAAAAACAAAAGAATCTAGACCTCCTTGTTTTCAAGGTATTGTACAAACAATCAACGCGGTAATTATGCTGAAAAAAGTGATGGTAATGGTTTTATTCTTATAAAACGGTTAAACCAAGATTTTTTTTTTAATTTTTTCGGTGTCGTGAGGCAGAAAGGCGGCTGGAATTTAAATCCATCCGCAAAATCATTTCGATTATCTTTTAGAATAGAAACCATTACTAGCCTTTTAAAACCGTCACAATATTCCAATTGTAAAGAGGACTTTGACAGGCAAATATTATTATCTACTAATACAACATAAAAAATCAAGAACAGCGCTGATAATGAATTTTTTAAATGTCTTGAAAGTAAAGATGACATTTCTGATGCGGAATCCACTAGTGCTGAAAATGTATTAATTGAAAACGCAACATACACAACACCTTGTGTTGTGTGTGCTGTCACTTATTATACAGGGTATCTTATTAAACGAATAAAAAATAAATTTAACTATTTAGATTGCTAAAATAATTTTGAGAGTTGCAATGAAAGTAATATTCCACTTTTAAATGATTCAAAGCAAATATTTTTTTTAAATAAAAATTATGGAGGAAAATCTGGAGAGTCTTTAGTTGTGTACCAAAAGATGACATAGTTGTTATTGTCCAAAAATCATTTTTATATTTCCGTAAATATTTTAATCTGTATGAGTCGAGAGAGTACCTTGCGGTAAAAATAACAGACAAAATTTTGGCAAAAAATGTTCGTTGGTTGGCTGATAAAAATAATAATTGTTACAGACACAAAGTTTTATTAATTGAACAGATGGTTGTAACTAACATTTATATGTTTTGTAAATGGACATTAGATAAAAACAAAAAAAAGTGCAGCAAAAATTAAACAACCTTAAACTCAATAAAAAATATATTTTGACAATAATAAAACAATTTAGATAGGTAAATATTACAGGTAAGATTTCGACATATTTTCAAACTCACAATTTTTTAGAACTAAAATAGTAAAGTGCGTTTTCAAAAACACTTTCTTACTTAAAAAAAAGTATTAATCGAATATTTAGGTATTTACCACAAAACTTTAATAAGTTTAGCAGTTTAGCTCCTCTGCTTTGGTTAATTTATTGTACAGATTGCTTACGTATAATATTGCCCCCTCTGACTTATTTATGTTTCGAGCTTAAAAAAATACTGAATTTTATAGTTTTAAATATTATGTACCTATGTTACAGTTTTTGCCGAATAAGATTAGATAATCTATAAAATGCCGACATAATGTATTTACGACTTTTTTATTTTTATGTTATTTAACAATATAATATATTCTATTTTATAGGAATAGAGTAATAATCATGGATGTTGTTATTATACATGTAGTATTTTTACATTGTCTCCGAACCTATACCCACCTATGCAAATTTTCAGCTCGATATGACAATTTAAATTCGGAACTTGGCCCCCATTTCGTAAATGCGGTCATGTACCGGCTTAAAACCACGATATTTTTATATTGATTTCGGCCCATATACGTATGCAAATTTCCAGCTTCATACGACAATTTAAATTCATAATTTAACCCCCTCCTCCTAAACACGACCCTGTACCAGCTTAAAAACACGATAATTTTACATTCTTGAGGGACATATATACGTATGCAAATTTAGAGCTCGATAGAATTTAAATTGAAAATTTAGCACCCTTCTCCTAAACACAGGCCTGTTCCAGCTCAAAAATACCATAATAATTTTACAATGTCTCCAGACCAAAAAACGTATGCAAATTTAATGCTCGATACAATTTAAATTAAAAATTTGGCCCCCTTCTCCTGAATACGGGTCTATTCCAGCTCAAAAATACTATAAAAATTTTACAATGTCTCCGGACCAAAAAACGTATGCAAATTTAATGCTCGATACAATATAAATTTAAAATTTTGCCCCCCCCCCCTCCTGAATACGGGTCTGTTCCAGCTCAAAAATACTATAAAAATTTTACAATATCTCCGGACCAAAAAACGTATGCAAATTTAATGCTCGATACAATTTAAATTTAAAATGTGTCCCCCTTCTCCTGAATACGGGTCTATTCCAGCTCAAAAATACTATAATAATTTTACGATGTATACGGACCACAAAACGTATGCAAATTTAATGCTCGATACAATTTAAATTTAAAATTTGTCCCCCTTCTCCTGAATACGGGTCTATTCCAGGTCAAAAATACTATAATAATTTTACAATGTATACAGACCACAAAACGTATGCAAATTTAATGCTCGATACAATTTAAATTTAAAATTTGGCCCCCTTCTCCTGAATACGGGTCTATTCCAGCTCAAAAATACTATAATAATTTTACAATGTCTCCGGACCAAAAAACGTATGCAAATTTAATGCTCGATACAATTTAAATTTAATATTTGGCCCCCTTCTTCTGAATACGGGTCTGTTCCAGCTCAAAAATA